>JASCZI010122061.1:871-18151 GCA_036250425.1 Stylosanthes scabra | reverse complement strand
TGTAGTATCTTATGCATTACTGGTATTTTCAAATACATTATCTCCCTAAAAGCTCTGCATTATGTCGTAGAATTAATTTATGTGTATCATTGTATATTTTTATATATTATTGGAGACAATGAGATATCATTTTGACACTTGTATTTTGTTAATAATCATAGAACGTTTTTTTTTTTTTTGTTAATTAAAAGATAATCTAAATATACAAAGTACATTAATAACAATTATACTTGTCGTATCTTATGCATTACTGGTATTTTCAAATACATTATCTCCCTAAAAGCTCTGCATTATGTCGTAGAATTAATTTATGTGTATCATTGTATATTTTTATATACTAAGACAGTTAAAATAGGTCAAATTCGTCGAGCTAGCCCATTTATCCGTATAAATGGGTGGATTTTTCCTCTAAGCACAAACCATTTAAAATTTGGGCTAAACATGCTTATTCCTTGTTCAAGTCTCTAACCTAGGGATTCAAGTCTCTAACCTAAACATGCTCATTCCTTGTTCAATAATTTAATTGTGATCACTTTAATTTATTTATCAATTTAAATTAAATTTATAATTCAATTACAAATAAAATAAAAACTTTATTTTTAAATTAACCAACCTTGGGGCAGTGGAAAAAAATGGGCAACACCCAACAGCAATACTACGGACGATCTCCACCTCAGCACAGCACCAGCACGTCAAAATACACGAAGAACCTGCAATGCATCATACCACAAATTGGATTACACTATAAATTGGCCAAAATAAGAGGTTGCCAATAAGAACAAAAATACAACACCAACAAAAAATTCTAAACCGATTAAAAGATTCAGGAACTTACCAGAAGTACAATGGCGGTGACGGCGTTGAAAATGGAGCTCCGGTGACGGAGAAAATAGCCGGCGAACACTGGCCTCCGCGGTGGAGAGAGAGAGAGGGGTTTGAGAGAGAGAAACGGTTCTGAAACTATGAAGGTGAGGGGTCGCGTGTTTAATTAAACGTGACCCTTACCGACGGCCTGGCCGTCGATACAAAGTAATATCGACGGCCACGAAACACTGCGTTTCATTAAGGCTGCGTTTGGGAGAGAGACTGAGACTGAGAGACTAAGACTGGGGGGACTGAGACTGAGACTAAAATATGTTTGTGTATTGTATTTCATCGATAATATTACCTTGGCGAGAAAACGTTCATTTCGAATGTCACTTCTCCACTATCGACACCTAGGCCGTCGGTAATATTAATTAGTTAAAGCAATATTACCGACGGCTTGACCGTCGGTAATATGAAACATATTTTGAAAAAAATCAATTCTTGTTGACCAACGGCTTTACCGTCGATAAAATAATGTTATTACCGACGGCTTGACCGTCGGTAATGTGAAAGACATTTTAAAAAAACTATTTCTTCTTGACCAACGGCTTCGCCGTCGATAAAATAATATTATTACCGAGGCTAAGCCATCGGCTCCAGAGCCTCGTTGTGGCGCCCGATGGCGCGAAGATATATCGACGGCTCTACCGACGGCCTGGCCGTCGGTCCGTAGCTTGCTCGATGATCCGCCAGGCCGTCGGTCCGTGGCTTGCTCGATGATCCGCTTCGAAATTATATTTAACCGACGCCACTTACTCCGTTACCGACGGCTAAGCCATCGGTACGGCGTCACTCCATAACAGCCGTCGATAGTAGCCGTCGGTAAACAAGGATAATGTAGTAGTGAATGGGCTAGCCCGTTTATTTAATTTATTTTTTATTTTTTTTTTCAAAAATAGCACTTTTTCTTATATTTTCTTTTATTCGATTCGAAAATACGATTTATCAACTAATAAAATTTGATTTTTTCTAAGATTTTTTTAATATAAAAAAGGTATTTTTTCCAAAAAATAATTTTTTAAAGTTAGAAATTAAATTTTTATTATTTATTTAAAAATAAATTAATTGATTAACTAAACAGGACCCGTTGGGCTGACCATAAATGAATCGGGCTAGGAAATTATAATCCGTATAAAACCAGGTTTAAACAGACTAGCCCGTTTGACCCGCGGACTAAACGGGCCGGGCATAAATGGGCTAGATTCACCCGTTTGACAGTCCTACTATATACTTCTTATTTTCTTCTTCTATTTTAGTTTCTATGTTGAGTTACATTATTTTTGTGCTATATGTAACTGTTTCTGTTATGGACTGGCCCTAAGGCCCAATTCTTAGGGAATAAGGCCATAAATGAGTGGCTCACAAGGAAAAATGAATTATCCAAAACTGGAAAGATACGATACGATCTCGATAGATCCCATGAGGATCTCAACCACCCGAAGCTATATAAATAGGGGGTGAACGTGTTCTCTAACCTTATCCCCCTTTTATTCGACCTAGAACCCATAATCCTAATTATGGGTTTCTAGGGCTTTTCTTATACACATCAACCTCCTTCTCTGTTATAGCTCTCAGTCACGCCGGAGAGCTTAACCCCCGAAGGCACATCCTCTTACTTTGATCATTGAGGCTCGGCACCCTATCCAAAGTCTCTTGGACAATCGTTAAGTGACCCAACCTTAATATTGGTGCCGTCTGTGGGGAACCTCATATTCAAAGGATAGAAGCATAGTGCCGGAGATCTGGGCGGAAGATGGAGAACGAGATCCCAATTAACAACGAAGGAGCCGGAGAGAGCAGTCACCCTCAGCCGACCCCGGAGAAAGAGATCAACCAGAGAGACCAAATTAAACCATCCGGCAACTAGAAGCAGCCTTGAGGGAGCTCTTAGAGAGACAAACCCGAGAGGCTGCAACCGCCACGGAAGCGGTGAAAAGAGCAGAAGAGCTCGCAAGGAAGCAGCAGGCAATCCTAGATGAAGCGGAAAGAAGAAAGAAAAACAGACAAGAAAAGCTGAATGACAAAGCTCCAACTCTGGTGGACAACGACAGTAAAACAGTGGAGTCAAAAGATCACACATGAAAACCATCTACTGTGGTAACAAAAATACCCGAACGAGAGAAAAGTAAACACCCATTCTCACCCCACATCCTAGCAAAAGAACTTCCTAAGAAGTTCAGGTATCCCGTTGAGATCGAGCCTTATGACGGGACTACAGACCCAAAGCATCACCTGGATGCCTTCAAAAATAGGATGCTACTCGTAAATGCTTCTGATGCCATACAATGCAAAGTCTTTACCATAACTCTGAAGAAAGACTAATAGCATCGAGAGCTTTTCCGACCTAGACGACAGCTTCATGAAGAACTTCACAACCCGCCAGACACTTCCGAAAACCTGCCTGAACCTGTACTCGGTTGTGCAAAAATCTGAAGAAACTCTTTGGACTTATCCGGATCGTTTCAACACAGAATGCACGCAGATTGAAGGGCTACAGTCGCAGGCAGCTTTAATGGCCTTGGTTAAAGGACTAAGAGAGGACACACCTTTTCTGAAAAATCTGACTAAAAGGCCACCAAAGATGATGGAGGAAATCCAAGAAAGATCTCATGACTACCTGCAACAGGAGGAAGGCCAGACTGCCGTAAAAACTGACCGAAACAAGAAAGATAATCCCTGGAAAGATCACTTTCGAGATGATAGAGGAAGGAGGGAGCAAAAGTCCAACATGTCGTACTACAACCCCCTCAGCGTATCTCTCACTCAGTTTCTGAATGAAGTATCTCAAGTCAAAAGGGTGCCAGCACCAAGACCCATAAAGAATATACACAGAGGGGACCGAAGCTCGTATTGCAAGTACCACAAGCAAAATAGGCACGACACAAAAGAATGCAGAGACCTTCTCAACTTCGACGAGCAAGGGTTGAAGAATGGGAAATTCCGTGAATACACCAGCAGATACAAGCAAATAGATGATGATAGAAAAGTCAGACAACGGATGAACAACCCGAAGAATAAGGCTGACAAGAAGAGAAATGAGCCCAAAGATCATGGTACACACCCGAAAATCGCAATGATCTCAAGAGGAATCCCGGAAGAGGGAAATCCCCCTTCTAAGAAAGCATAAAAAAGAAGCCGGCACTCATGCTTGGCAGTGGAGGTAATGCCAGGAAATCTAGAAGGAAAGCTACCCCAGCGGTAGTCTTCTCCTTAGAAGAGGTCAAGCAAACTACCAGTAGCATGAACCGGCCGCTAGTAATTTCCGTGTCTACCATCAATACCAAGATTAGAAGAGTATTTGTAGATCAAGGAAGCTCAGCGGACATCCTGTTTCGAAGGTGCTTCGATGTACTTGGACTCACTGAAAAAGATTTGGAAGCTCACTCCGACGACTTAGTCGGATTCTCTAGGAAAAGGGTTACACCGGATGGATTTGTCACTTTATGGGTCACCATAGGGAACCCTTCGGATACGAGGAACATGAAGGTTCGATGGCTAGTGGTGAACCACAACTCTGCATACAACGCAATAGTTGGAAGACCTACCTTGAACAAAATAGGAGCCATCGTTGCCACATCAATCCTTACCATGAAGTTCATCACTGACAGTGGTGAAGTAGGAGTACTCAAAGGGGATATCTCGGAGGCAGAAAGGTTCCATGGCGCCACACTGCATGACTCTAAAGAGTAACTCCTCGTATCCACAAAACTGGACACAGTTGCTAAGGTCCATCTCGTAGACCTTGAGCCACTCGGAAGAAAGATTCCGGAAAGGCCACATTTGGAAGGAGAACTAGATAAGGTGCAGATCAGACCAGAAGCTGACCAGGTTACAATGATAGCAAAGAACCTATCGAATGAAGTAAAAGCAGGACTGACCCACTTCCTAAGAAGGAACGTGGACTTATTCGCGGGGACAGCAACTGACATGCCGGGAATCGACCCAAACTTCTCCAACCATAAATTATCTGTACTGCCCGGAAGCAGGCCGGTAGCCCAAAGGCTGAGGTGCATGAGCCCAGAAAAAGCAGCGGAAGTAAAAAGCAGGGTTCATTGGGGAGGTAAAATACTCCACTCGGCTTAGTAAAATGGTGATGGTCCCCAAAAGCAACGGAAAGTGGAGAATGTGTGTAGATTATACCAGCCTGAATAAAGCATGTCCGAAAGATCCCTATCCGCTACAGAGCATCGATGGCCTCGTGGATAGAGCCTCAGGTTACAAATTCTTGTCCTTCATGAACGCTTATTCCGGATACAACCAAATCCCGATGTATCCCGGAGATGCAGAGAAGACAGCTTTCATCACCCCTGTTGGAAACTTTTATTACAAAGTGATGCCATTCGGGCTGAAGAATGCAGGCTCCACCTATCAAAGACTCATGGACAAGATATTCAAAGACCTAATAGGGGGCATATTGGAAGTCTATATGGATGACATGCTGATCAAAACAAGGAACGAGGAGGAGCTCATCCCAAACTTAGAGAAAGTCTTCAACAAACTCCGAGAGCACCAGATGCGGCTCAATCCAGCAAAGTGCGCTTTCGCGGTCGAAGCTGGAAAATTCCTCGGTTTCATGTTAACCAACCGGGGAATCGAAGCAAAACCCGGAAAAGTGTCAGGCTATCATCTCAATGAAGCAACCAGAATCGCTAAGAGAAGTGCAGAGCCTGACTGGAAGGTTGGCAGCACTCTCAAGATTGCTCTCAGCCTCTGCAAAAAAAGCAGCCCCATTGTGCAAGCTCATGAAGAAGGAAGTAAAATTCAAGTGGACAGACGAGTGTGAAAAAGCTTTTCAAAGCTTTAAAGATTACCTAGCCGCGCCACCAATCCTAGTCAAGCCTAAAGAAGGAAAGCTCTTGATAATTTACTTAGCCGCCACCGAAGAGGCAATGGCCGGAGCCTTAGTTCACAAAAAAGGCAAGGTGCAAGAACCTGTGTACTTTGTAAGCAAAACCCTCCAAGGAGCGGAGCTAAAGTACCAAAAGCTGGCGAAGCTGGCCGTCGCCCTCACCTTGGCCGCCAGAAGGCTTCGACAGTACTTTCAAGCCCATCCGATTGTGGTAAGGACAGACTAGCCGCTGAAACAAATCCTCCAAAAGCCAGATCTAGCTGGAAGAATATTGGCCTGGTCCATTAAGCTGTTGGAATACCACATAACTTATGAAGGAAGAATCGCAATCAAAGGACAAATCCTGGCAGACTTCGTAGCCGAGCTCACCCCCAAACATCAGGCTGATGACAACACCCCATGGATCCTACATGTGGATGATTTGTCAAATGCAAAAGGTAACGGAGGAGGAGTGTTACTTGAAGGACCCGGGGACATATCCATCGAGATGGCCATAAAATTCCAGTTTTAAGCAAGCAACAACCAGGCAGAATACGAGGCGCTCATAGCAGGGCTGAAGTTAGCAAAGGAAGTTGGGGTCTCCGAATTAGAAATCAGATCCGACTCCCAGATCGTCACCTCCCAAGTCAATGGGAGCTATCAAGCCAAGGATCCTCAAATGGCAAAATACCTAGAAAAAGCGAAAAAATTGCTAAGCCTTTTTCAAAAGGTACAAATAAAGCACATTCCCCGGAAGGAGAACGATCGGGTAGATACTCTGTCAAAGTTAGCAAGCACCAAACCAGGTGGAGGAAACCGCACTTTCATCCAAGAGACCAAAGAGATACCATCTACAGATGAAGTGCAAATCGTGCTGTCCGTGTCAGAAAAAGGGAGCTGGAGAAACCCCATCATAAGATTCCTCATGCACGGAACCCTCCCCGAAGACAAGAGCGAGACCAACAAACTGATAAGAGAGGTAGCAAACTATACCCTGGTAGCCGAAGAGCTATACAAAAGGGGAATCACGACACCACTCCTAAAGTGCGTGGAGGAAGAGAGAATTCAAACGATCCTCTCGGAAGCACAAGAAGGAGCCTGCGGGCACCATCAATGAGCCAAAGCTCTCATGTGAAGGATATTACTAGCAGGCATATACTGGCCCACCATAAAAGTGGACGTCAAGGAGTATGTCGGAAAGTGCCAGAGATGCCAAGAGCACTCGAAGCTACAAAAAGTGCCCGCAATAGAGCTATCAGCTATAGTGGCTCCCTGGCCATTCGACAAATGGGGAATTGACCTTCTGGGCCTTTCCCGAAAACCTCAGGCCAAGTAAAGTATTTGATTGTAGCAATCAACTGCTTCACAAAGTGGGTGAAAGCCGAAGCTCTAGTATCAATCATCGCAAGCCAATGTAGGAAGATCGTGTGGAACAACATTATCACCAAGTTCGGAATCCCAAGGATTATAACATCCGACAATGGGATGCAATTCACATACAACAAGTTCAGAGAGTTCCTAGAAGGGTTTCAAATCCACCAACAATTTTCATCCGTGGAGCACCCGCAAGCAAACTGTCAAGTCGAGGCCATGAACAAGATAATCCTAAACGGATTAAAGAAAAGACTCGACAAAAAGAAAGGGTGCAAGGCAGAAGAACTCGGAAGCATCCTATGGGCCTATAGAACCTCGGAGCAATCTTCAACAGGGTCAACACCCTTCCGACTAACTTATGGGACGGAAGCCATGATTCCCTTAGTAATCGTGGAACAAATCACACCCGAGTATCAGCTTATAACCCGGAAGATAACCAAAGCGACAAGGAAACAGAGGCAGACCTGGTCTCTGAGATCAGAGAAGAGGTAAGGATAAAGCAGCAAGCACTAAAAAAGCTTCAAGCTGCCAAATACAACAAAAAGATCAAGAAACGAGACTTAGAAGAAGGTGACTTAGTGATGTGATGAGCTGACATAGGAGGAAAAAATGCAGCCCAAGGGAAGCTAGGAACAAATTGGGAAGGCCCCTACCAGGTTGTCGAAGCACTCGGGAAGGCCCTTACCGGGTGGTCAAAGCACTCGTTGCAGATAGCTCCGGACCGATGTCAAGGGGACCGTGCCAAATTTAGTAAAAAGGTGTCACAGAGATGCAACCAAGTTTGAAAATATAGAGTACTGGACTTGGGTTGTTCTCCCTAGGAAGCAGAAATACAGGTTTGTCTTTGATTAAGAAAATATCGGGGTTGGTTGCTGTTTGTTGTTAAGAACTGAGCGCAAGAAAACAGATTAAAACAACAGTGGATTAAAGAGTTCCCGGCTCTGGGTTGAAATACTGTAGTCCCTATGAGCACTGCCGACCCTAGATTGGATGGACTATCACCTAAAGGAAAC
Source organism: Stylosanthes scabra (assembly GCA_036250425.1). Lineage (NCBI taxonomy): Eukaryota > Viridiplantae > Streptophyta > Magnoliopsida > Fabales > Fabaceae > Stylosanthes > Stylosanthes scabra. Next base: position 10,069 of record JASCZI010122061.1, on the reverse strand, counting down.
TAACCACCACAGGGTGGCGGAGTTAACCCCTATCCGAATGTCCTAAGCATACACAACAGTGGGGGACCTAGGTCTCAACTGAACTCGAGTAAATCCCGCGTCACCAGGAAGTACTCACCAATAGTGCACTTTGCACCGAATTGAGTCTGTCTCATTTAAGGTCCCCATACTGCCAACAGGGGCGTAGCGTTAACGACATCGAAATTAACTCCGTTCCTGCCATTCATTGCCCTTAGGGATCGGCAGCTAAGGTCATTCGCACATTTCACCCCATAGCCGAGTTAATATGGTCACTACTTGCTACGTACGGAAATCATAATTGTGGAAATTAAACGGGCAGCATAACAGTAAGACATAATGGTAAAATAACAGAAATCAAACGAACAGAATAACGGCAGTAAAATTGATTAATTTGAAATTAAAATCGGCAGAGTAACAAGATGCAAAACAGATAATAAAAAGCAATAAAATGTTTGGCTAGTAAAAAATGGAGAAGGAAACTAAGGAAACTAATGAAACCCTAAACTAAACTAAAGGAATGGTGAAAAGGGCTCTCCAAAAATGGTGAAGACTTCCTCTATCTATAGGCACAAATCTGGCCACTGATGCGTACGCATAGGCCCTTTAGGTGCGTACGCATATGGTCCGGTTCCAGCTAGGACGTGACGCCCAAGGCATGGCAATGCGTACGCATAGGCTCCTTTGGCGTGTACGCATACGCTCTGGATTTGGCCTTCAAGCTTTTCTTTGCGATCTTCTCGTTCCTCGCGCTCTCTTTAGCCACTTCCACTCCAAACTCTGTTTGTTAAAGCCTGAAACACTTGAATGCACACCTCAAGGCATCGTGCGGAACAGGAAACAGTTTAAAACATAGTAAAATTTGGCTAAAATAGCAGATAATTACATTTACATCCCTAAGGAATGATTAAATGCAAACATGCTTGTTTCTCATGTATTTAAGTGGTGAAAGATTGACAATTAGTCAATTTATGATATGAAATAAGCCATCAAAATGGGGGTTATCAACCTCCACATACTTAAACTTTGGCATGTCCTCATGCCCAATTAAATCAAATATAGAGGAAAACTACACTAAGGCTGTGATGAGAATAAATCTACGGAAAATGGAAGGAAATCAGAAACTGTGCCAAAAAGACAGGCAAAGAGCATTACAGCAAATGCTAACTCCACAAAACGTTTAAGCTCGAAGAAGATAATTGACTTACACATTATAAATGACCACAAGTCATAGAGTCGAGGAATAAGAACCTCACCCGGTCGTGTTTACGCTCATTCACTCTAGTGTATCGGGTCAGAAAGGCTCTCGGTTCCCATCCAATTCCTGCTTTTCTTGACTTTCCCTTCATCTCACCAATCAATATTGTTGCATATACCTGTGTAATCATCAAAAGGTCTTTCGGGGCTTGTAACGGGGCCAAGGTGAAGGTTTGGAAGTTAGATTTTTTGTAAGGTGAGCTAAAACTTGAATGCTTTGATTAATCTAAAATGCACCTACCCATATGTTCTTCACTCTTGTTCCCAAAGCCCATGATGTTATATGATATGCATTCCTCTTTTCTTTGAACATCAGATGCACTTATTTTCTATTTTCTGTAGCTTTGCTACTTGGAATGACGAGGTTTTCTTTTGAAATTTTTCTTTTGTATTTTTCTTCTTTTCCCTCGTCATTCCTTTTATTTTTGTACAAGTGCCTTAATTTGTTTTCATGCCTACATGTGCCCCCAAATACCTGTGGTATTTCTTTGAAGCTCTCCCCTTTTTATCCACTCGAGAAAATTTCTCCTTGATCCCTTCCTTTTCTTCTCTCAAAAAGTAAACATCATCGACTAAATCCTAGATTAATCAAAGATCAAGTAGGGTCGACTAATGGTTTTTTCACTTTTTGAGGCTTGAAATTGTGCTAATTAAGAACAAAAGGGATATAAGGCTCAAAGATTGGGTGCAAGGGATAAAATGTAAAGGGTTAGGCTTTATTTGGTTTGTGGGCTTAACACAAAAGAAGGCCTTAATCATATGAATACACAAATATATACAACAACAGACATAGAGAATTAGGCAAGTCAAAAATCGCAGTCATAGGAAAGGAATTAACACACATGAAAGAAAATAAGTGGTTTAGAAAACCACACAATTTGGCTCAAAAGCTCTCTAGGTTTGTGTGTTCTTTCCCTTCATCTATGATTGGATGATTTTATAAAATGTGGTCAATTTTAAAAAGAATTTTAAAAAATTTTGATGGGTGGGGTCCCCAAAAAGAAAGCAACAATTTAAGAAATCCTAATATTAGCAGAATAATATTCACATCAAGCATGAAGCAGAAGAGTTAAGATAGTTAAATACTACCAGGTTCTACAAAAGACAAATATAAACAAATATATACCAAGCATGTTAAGTGTTAGTTAGATAAGAGCGGGTAGCAAGGGTCTAAAAGAATATTGGAAAATTTGACCCTTTTTCATCTTTTGTGCTGTCAGTGTGCCGTGTTCCTCCCCACACTTGAAAATTGCACGGTCCTCTGTGCATAGGGGAGGTAGTGAAATATCTAGTCAGCTTCGGGGGGAGGTGATCCTGTGCTGCTATCCGGACTAGGAGGGGAGCGAGCTCGAAGTAGTATGCAAAATATTCGTCGTATTCAGCATCACCCGGTTGCAAGTTGACTACCTGCTCCATTTCTTCATCCTCTGCCCCCTGATTCTCAGGATCTTCTTCTGGGTCTTCCTCCGGATCCTCTTCTGGTTCTTCTTCTGGATCCTCTTCGGGATCTTCCTCTAGATCCTCTTCTGGATCCTCCTTTGGATCCTCTTCTTCTGGTTCCTCATCTACAGGGTCTTGATTCTCTGCTGGCCCGTCTTTCGGAATGTAGTCCGGTACTTCTTCGTCGTTCGACTGCCCAGCTCCCAGAATATATTCTGGGACCTCTTCAGATTCGGAATCACTCTAATCTCTATGGGTTCAGCGCTTATTGGTGCAGGGTTGGAGGGCTCGGCTTTGTCTCTAGATCGGCGGGTCCTTAGAGCTGCCAATCATAGTGAAAAACAGGTAGGCAGCTAATGTATTTTAGCCTTTCCTTTGGGAGCCATCTGAAAGCATTATATTCAATAGACAGAATAGGGGATGAGTTTTATTTAAAAATTTTATTACTAATAATATAAACCAAATTTAACAAGGTTCAAGTAATATGGAAACAGAGTAATTACCGAGTTAAAATTTGTATATTATTATTAGAATAATTAGTACATTGTGAAAATAAAAAATACTCATCACACTAGGCAATGATGCGCATGCATGTAATATATGTATTTAAATTACATGTTGATCAGTCTTGTAATAGAACACATGAAACCTATGCAAAAAGACATGGCATCATTTTTTGATCAGCTAGCATATACTTTATTACATAAACAAAACTAGCGACCTGCATTAATCCCCTAAATTCATCATAAGCAAACAACACAAAAATGAGCATATGAGCAGGCAAAAGGTCATCCAAACCTATCTCTAACCAATACTAACTACTCTAAACTAACTACCTAACATCAATACTAGCTATTCCTAAAGTAACTACCTAACATATCTAAACTACCACTAATAAAAACAATAAAAGAGGAAGAAAAAAAAACTTACCTTGGATTAGGAGAGAGATTGGAATATTAAGAAGAAAAGAAAAGAATGAGGAAGGAAAAGAGTGGAATGGGAGCCTTTTATAGGCCCCTAATGCGCGGCCTCTGCATGACAGGTGCGTACGCACAGCACGGGAGCGTACCCACTAGGGCGTCTCATCGACTACCCTCCGTGCGTTGTGGTGCGTGTGCATTGGGGGTTGTTGATGCGTACGCATAACCCCCCCCCCCCTTTTTCATCCTAAACTTATCTAATTATTCTAGTAGTCAAATCACAATCAATCAAGCAAATATGCATAATTAGATAAATGGTACGGTTAGAGAATCGTTACCATGGTGGGTTGTCTCCCACCTAGCACTTTTGTTTAACGTCCTTAAGTTGGACGCATAGATGCTGGGTTCTGTCACTTCTATTTTGAGTTGTTCTTCACCAAGTGGGCATCAACTCCTTTAGCTCTGTGAAGAATTCTTTTCAGTGCTTTTACTTTCTCCATCAATCCATTGAAGCTCGAACATTTGATTGTGGTTTTTTCGCATTCTGCTTCAGCTAATCCCTTTTCTTCTTTCTCTTCTGTATTCGATCTACCTCTCTTCTTTTTCTTCTTCTTTTGATCACTTCTTGTATTGTCTTTCATCTTTCCCTTTTTGTGCTTTCCCTTGAAGTGATTTAGCTTGATCATTGGTTTCTTCTCTTTGCATGTTTTGTCTTTTTCATCATTCCATAGTTTATCTTTAATCTTCTTCCCTTTTTCTCGCTGTAGATGATGGAGGCCTTTCTTCCGAGGCTTAGTAGGTGGTGGAAGGTGGAATATTTTGATTACATTCCCCACTTTGAAGGTGAAAATTTCATCATAATAAATCAGCTTGAACCCCACAGTTTTCAGAAATGGCCTTCCTAGCAAAACCTGTGGTTTTCCTCCTTTATCCCCTTTAGTGGGCATGATAACATGGAAGTCAGCTAGAATAGTGAGTTGTCCTATTCTTACTACTACGTCTTCGACAATTCCTGCTACCGATACAACACTAGCATCAGCTGTTGTAAAGACTTCTCTCGACTTTTTCAGTGGCCCAAGATCTAAAAGTTCATAAACCTCGAAAGGCATGATGTTTTCGCAAGCTCCAGGGTCGCACAAATAATCTGAAATGCTTACCCCCGGATCTTGCAAGTGACAAAACATGGGCCTGGATCCTCACATTTAATAGGGATTTCTTCCTCGTTCTTTTTTCCTTGAAGAGGGTATTTATGAAGAAAATCTTTCCTTTATCCCTATCTTCTTCCCTCGCTTCTTCTTCTGTCTAATCTCCTTTCTCGACAAATTCATCTTCACTGTCTTCTTCCTCGGATTCGTCTTCACTTTCCTCGTCTTCCTCATCATCAGAGTTTGCCAATCCTTTTAGTAGTTCATACAACCAGTCATTCTCTCCGTCTTCATTCTCAGCTTTGTCTTCCACTTCGTTGTCTATTTCTACTTGAACTGCATTGATGCCTCCCTTGGGGTTTAGAAGAGGTTGAGACGGCAATGGGCTTGGGGCTGAAGGTTGAGCTTGAGCCTGTGAGTTGACCGGTGATTGGTTATCAATTTTCTGTAGTAGTTCAGCCAAATGGTTTAATTGGGATTCTGTCCTTTTGTGTGCTTCCCTCATTTCTTGATTTTCCCTTTGGACTGTGCGGATGGCTTCACCAAAGTTAAATGGTGGATTGTTGGATGATGAGTACTGCTGACGATCATGTGGAGGCTGATATCTGGGATTTTGGCTGTTCTGGGGTTGACTGTAGATATAAGGCTGCCTAGGCTGAGCTTGTGGCTGCTGAGGTGGGATCCAACGAGCAGGTTGACCATCGCGCCCTCCTTGAGTATAATATTGCCTGTTGTAGGGAGGAATTGTAGTGGCATCATAGAAGTTGTGAGTTGATGCTATTGTATTATCCTCTTGAAGCTGCGGACACTCGTCAGTGTGTTGGGAGTTGCGAGAGCAGATCCCACAATGTTTAATCGGTTTCTGCTGCGAGTTGTCGGGCTGTCGCTTCAAGAGAGTTAGAGTCACTTGCTGCCCTTCTTTTATTTCCTTGAGCATTGCAGCAATATCTACCAATGACTTAGCCAAAACAGTTGAGTCAGAAGGTGCAACCTCATACACGTCCTTACTGGTGGCCCTTCGATTGAAATGTTGGTTAGCATCGGCCACAGTCTCAATCAGTTCCCACGCTTCTTCTGGTGTCTTATTCATCAAAGATCCTCCACTTGAGGCATCAATCATTGCCTTGTTGGTGGGTGTCAGTCCCTCACAGAAGTAGTTGATCAGTAGGAAATCTGATATAGAGTGATAGGGGCAAGAAGAAAGCAATTTCTTGAATCTCTCATAGTATTCGTGCAGAGTTTTCCCATGAAGCTGAGCAATTCCTGAGATTTCTTTGCAGATGCCATTTGTCTTTGATGGTGGGAAGTATTTCTCCAAGAATCTCTTCTTAAACGATCCCCAATCAGAGGTTACTTCAGCAGGCAAAGTGTGGTACCGGTCCTTCGCTCTATCATCCAAAGAGAACGGTAAAGCAAATGCTTTAACAGCATCTTCGTCACCACCGGTCCTTCTAGTGGTGGCGCAGATTACTTCAAAATCCTTGATATGCTTGATCGGGTCTTCACCCGACCTACCATAGAACATAGGAAGAAGATTTATCAGACCTGACTTTAGATCGAAGTTTGCATTGAGTTCTGGAAATCAGTTGGGCTGGTTATCAAACGCAGTGCTTGCCCCTCCGATTTGCTTGAGAGTAAGTCTTTCACCCATGGTGAGGGTACCTATATCAGAAGAAGTAGTTCGAGTATCAGAGTCAGAATTGGACCAATCAAAAGGATTGTTATCTGATGCCATCCTCGCAAGTTCAGCTCGGCGTTTGGCTTGCCTTGCTCGACGTAAAGTTCGTTCAATTTCAGGATCGAACAACAACAATCCAGGGTCCGAATGCGATCTTAACATTCAAATAACAATCCATAAGTAAAAAGATAAAAAGGAAACTACACTACTAAAGAAAATTTAAAAGACGGTCATATTTACAGTATTCACATATTCACAATCAACCAAAAACAGACACGCATTTTTGCATTCCCCGTCAACGGCGCCAGAAATTTGACGTGTGGCCCCGAGGCCGGTCCGGAAAAAGCGGAGTTTCGTTGTAGATAGCTCCGGACCGATGTCAAGGGGACCGTGCCAAATTTAGTTAAAAAGGTGTCACAGAGATGCAACCAAGTTTGAAAATACCGAGTACTGGACTCGGGTCGTTCTCCCTAGGAAGCAGAAACATAGGTTTTCTTTGATTGAGAAAATATCGGGGTTGGTTGGAGTTTGTTGTTGAGAACTGAGCACAAGAAAATAGATTAAGACAATAGTGGATTAAAGAGTGCCTGACTATGGGTTGAAATATTGTATGTCCCTATGAGCATTGCCGACCATAGATTGGATGGACTGTCACCTAAAGGAAACTAACCACAACAGGGTGGCGGAGTTAAACCCTATATAAATGTCCTAGGCATACACAATAGCGAGGGACCTAGGTCTCAACAGAACTCGAGTAAATCCCGCATCACTAGGAAGAACTCAAAAGTAGTGCACTTTGCACTGAATTGATTCTGTCTCATTTAAGGTCCCTATACTTCCAGCAGGGGCGTAGCGTTAACGGCATTGAAATTAACTCCGTTCCTCCCATCTGTTGCCCTTAGGGATCGACAGCTAAGATCATTCGCACATTTCACCCCATAGCCGAGTCACTATGGTCACTACTCGCTACGTACGGAAATCATAATTGCGGAAATTAAACGGGCAGCATAACAGTAAGACATAATGGTAAAATAACAGAAATCAAACGGACAGAATAATGGCAGTAAAATTGATTAATTCGAAATTAAAATTGGCAGAGTAATAGAATGCAAAACAGATAATAAAAAAAATAAAATGTTCGGCTAGTAAAAAATGGACAAGGAAACTAAGGAAACTAATGGAACCCTAAACTAAACTAAAGGAATGGTGAAAAGGGCTCTCCAAAAATGGTGAAGGCTTCCTCTATTTATAGGCACAAATCTGGCCACTGATGCGTACGCATAGGCCCTTTAGGTGCGTACGTATATGGTCCGGTTCCAGCTAGGACGTAACGCCCAAGGCATGGCAATGCGTACGCATAGGCTCCTGTGGCGCGTACGCATAGTCTCTGGATTTGGCCTTCAAGTTTTTCTTTGCGATTTCTCGTTCCTCGCCCTCTCTTTAGCCACTTCTGCTCCGAGCTTTGTCTGTTAAAGCCTGAAACACTTGAATGAACACATCAAGGCATCGTGTGGAACGGGAAACAGTTAAAACATAGTAAAATTTGGCTAAAATAGTAGATAATTACATTTACAGTCCTAAGGAACGATTAAATGCAAACATGCTTGTTTCTCATGTATTTAAGTGGTGAAAGGTTGATAATTAATCAATTTATGATATGAAATAACCCATTGAAATGGGGTTTATCAGGCTCCTATAAGCTCAATACCATAGAGGGCAACCAGGTTCCGAGATCCTGACATATATCCAACCTAAGAAGATACCATATGTAATTGAGCGTAGTAGCATGTACTCTTTTTCTTCCCATCTATTATTTTTTCCCAAAACAAGGGTTTTTAGGATGGAAAGATTTTAACGAGGCATGTAAGTGTTCCGGCCACATTGGTCGTCAAACTCAATAAAAACACCTACTTATTTCTAAGAGTATTTGTTTTCTTTTCCATTCTACATCATCATTTATAAAGGCGCAAACAACAGAAGAATACGAGCATTTCAAAAAATGCCAAAGAGCCCGGGAGCCCTATTAGAAAGTGTAACACCCTACTTTTCTATAACTGGCCTATGTACTAACTCCGCTTGCTACTATAGCAGTGTTTGCTATTAATAGTGGGTTCTCGTGATTAACAGTAGCCCTTCGATTGTTAACAAAAGCCCTTCTGATCCTTTTAGTGATTTATTACCTAATTAGGAGAATTGGGCCGGTGAAATAAAAAGGGCGGAAGGTTAATTTGCGGTTTGCTCGAGATAAAGTGTAAGATTTCGTTTTTAACAGAAAATAAATTCTACAGAGTTTACGGAGAAACATTTCAAAAATTGGCAGAAGGAAAGTTTGCTTATTTGACAAGGTGAATCATAAGCAAAAATAAAAAATTTCGTGGTTAAGAGTTTTTCGCGAACCTTTGCTTAAAAATACCAAAATGCCCCTGGTAGCCCGGTTTTCGGAATTTTTCGAAACTGGTCTCTATGCAACAAATTTTTATGATAATTAACACTATGAATGAGAAAATGTACCATGTTGATGATTTACATGGTTTATTTTAATCGATTTAAAAGATCGTTTTATCGTTGCGATAAAAGTCGGTTAGATCCGTTTGGTCGGAAACGATCGGTTTTCGATGAAATTCTCATCCGATAATCATCAAATTTTTACCTAAGCTTGGATACACATATTTAAACCATATAGTGTCTTGAAATTGATGAAATTACTTGACTTAAAAAATTATTTTATTTATTGAACCGG
>JASCZI010122058.1:4877-18207 GCA_036250425.1 Stylosanthes scabra | reverse complement strand
TTTGCTTTTTTTTATAATTTCCTTAGCAACCGGAAATTAATAAAATTAAATTTTTTCAAGGATTCATGAAAATTATAGCAAAGGAGCATTTGTTACATGTCATATATCCTTGGAGTTACATCATATGTGTCATTCGTTACAAGACTATTTCAAAAGTTTGTTTTTTCGTTTTTTATTCTTGTTAGCTTGTTGATTTATTTATTTTAGGTAGGAAAAATTTAAAATAAAATTTAAGTAAGTAAATTTTAGTGTTTAAAATTTTTAATAATTTTCTTAGCAACTTAAAATTGTTGAAATTTAAGTTTTTAACGATTAATAATAGTTATAGCAAAACAGCAATACTTACGTTGTTTATAGCCTTGGGGTTACATCATATGATCTATTTGTTACAGGGTATATTTCAAATGTTTTTTTTTATTTTCGTTAACTTTTTGATTTGCTTTATTTTGTGTAGGAAAAATTTCAAATAAAAATAAACAAAAATAAATAAAAGAGATAAACTCTACTCTGACACACACACCTGCTCCCTTCATTTCCCATTTTCCAATCTCTGCTCCTTCCATTTGCTTTCCCGTTTCCCAAAGCTATTTTTACTGTAGTTTTATACGGTTGTTGTATTGACAACCGTAATGGGTTGTTCAAATAGCATTATTCATATATATATATATATATATATATATATATTAAGAAGGGTAACTCATGAATTTTGCATGATTATTTAATATTTGGATAGTTTTGTATATATTGATCATCCGAACTAAGGTTTTGAGAACCGGACCGACTTAATCGAAAAAATTGGGAATACGTCTCCTGTCCGATTCGATTCTAGCAAAAAATCGGGTGAACCTGTTAAACCAATTCAATTTTTATGATAAAACCTATTTTTTAAAAATTTAAAATATTATATTTTAAATAATTTTATATTATATTTTAAATAATTTTATTATATAGTTAGATAATAGTTATTCTACCGATTCAAGGACTGGTTCGGTTCTCATAACGTTGATATGAACTCGTTTTCATGGGTACAATATTAGTGTTGTTTCTTTGTGAGTAAATACTTTGAACATGTGTTGATTGAGATATCAAAGTTTTGAAAATCGGATCAGTCATTAAACTGTTTGGTTACTAATTTACTGGTTTATAAGTTCAATCAATTTGACTGAAAATTTAACATGAATTACTATTTTATAATAAAATAAAAATAAACACAAAAAATATAATTATATAAATAAGTTTTAAAGTGGTTTTAAAGTGGTTTATTGAATTATAAGTAAAAAGAGAAAAATGATCTTTTAATAAAATTTATTTTCAAAATTGTTTCTGTAATAATATTATGGGTATAATATGAATCCAAGTCTATTTTTGTACTTAAAAATATTTATGAGTAAAATTATTTTAATAAACTATTTAAAAGTTGGTATTTCCAAAGATGGCCTAATGCTTGAAAGGGTAAAACTGTCATTTCAAAATTACCTTTTTCAAAATTATTTTTGCTGAAGTTAGATATACGTGTTAGTGTCAAAATGCAACTAGTTTTGTTTTAAAATATTTTATAATGAATTAGTTATGAATATTTTCGTAAAGTAATGCATTTTTAGTTTTAAAGAAATGGTAGTAAGAGCAAAATCATCTTTTAATCTTTGTCTTTTTCAAAACGGATTTTACAGTAAGTAGATACATGTGTTAGGAGTAAAATGAATCCGGTTTGGGTCAAAAATGTTTTAAGATGAATTATTTATGCGTGTTTTCAAGAAAATAATGATAAGGTCAAAAGTGTAATTTAATTAAATATCTCAGTTCTGAAAATTTATAAACAAAATTATATTTTATTAAGATAAATAAAGATATTAAAAATTATTTTATATTAATTATAAGTATTTTCGGTTATAAAAGGTTTTAACGTAAACTATCACTAAACTAGTGATTTTCTCAACTATAAGAAATTTGGTATTTTAATAAAGTATATTTAAACTATTTATTATAATATAAGGTTTAATTCTAGAAAATGTAAAAAAGAATCTTTTATTAAGAAAAAATTTGATTTGTTAAAGTAAAAGTATATAGTATTAAAATCGTAATTTTACATAAAGTATATTTGATTACAAATAATAAAAGTATTTTGATAAAGACCAAATCTAAGTCTTAGTATTAAAAGGGTTTTGGAGCTTTTTGCACAAAAGATTAAATAATAACAAAGCTCCAAATTTTTTTTTTTGATCGGTTGTTTCTCACCAAAAAACCCAAAAGGGGTTTGAGAGTTCCATCAAGGAACAGTTACAAAATCCAAAAGAGAGTTCTTATACTAGCAACATTGAATCTAAAACCAACTAGATACAGCTACTACATTGCAACAACAACAATATTATCAAATACTATCAAATTTGACAGCAGTACTCATGAAAGCATTAAATTCAGCTGCAACCACCACTTAGGACTATCGTTCTCTCCTTCCTCTCCTTTCATTGAATGACTCCATAGGTTGTGTGCTGTACTCATCTTGCATATGATCAAACCGGGTTTGCTTTGATCGACTATAGTATGGGCTGAGGCAATCAAACCAAGTTCCTTTCTTGGGGACGGGATTTGGCATAAGCGGTCTTGTTCTCTTGAAACGAATTGGTTTAGTTAGACCAAATATCGGTTCTATCGGGCTTGGGTCGAAACTAGACTGATCGGTTCAACTAAATCATGTAGACCGAAGGGAAATCCGGCTATAATAGAACAATTTGGCTAACGGTTTTGGGAACCGGACGTTGAATAGCATGTGTTGATTGTTAAGAGAGGCAAGGACGTGGGTGTTGTCCCACTTGCACAAATGTTATGATTGAGGAATAGCTAGGCAAGGACGTGGGTGATGTCCCGCTTGCGAAATTGATAAAGATTGAGGGATAGCTCCCCTGTGGTTTCTGATGATCATCTGTTTCTCACTGTCGATGCGGTCGTCTGTCTCTCTGTGAGATGGTTACGGGATTCTAACCACTGTTTATAGTCAATGAGTAAAGCTGGGCTTTACACGACAACGTACCTAGGGTACGGAGTGTACTCAAAATGGTAGTACGAGCTGCTTTGGAAAGAGTCCATGACATTCGACAGTGGAGAAACCATATTTGGGATTTATTCCTAAGTACTCGTCGGATGCGGGAAGACAACCGAAGCATGAGCTCATGCCCTGCACTAGGATTAGTCATGCATCATACTTTTTTGCGCATTTGGTTGTGATTGCTTAGTTATTTCTTAGGTATTGTTTGATCTTGTTTGTGCCTGCTGATTGATTTTATTTGTCTTATTTCTTTATATTGTTTGAATTAAACGTGAATGAGGGTTTTTGGTTACAATATGAATTTAACTTGTTTTGTAAAGGATTTCTCAAAAATGGTAAAGTTTTATATAAGAGAAGATTGGACAAAAATGTTTTCAACTATTTTCAAAAGTTTTCTTAGAAATGTTAAATGGTTCACGAGATAAGCATTCTCGCTCGAAGATTGAAAACGCTTTTCAAAAGATATATCATTTCATAACAATTTCGAAAACCGTCTACTGAGAACGAGCGAGGACGAAGTTCGCACCCCCTACATCCCAACCCTTTCAGGAAATATTTGCAGGTACTCGATGGAAGGATTAGGAGCTTTAGATCTTCTGCTATCGCTTGTATTTGTTTTAAGGTTGAATTTAGTTTCAGTTCCTCTCGTCATGTATTTCCACTTATTTTAAGAGAGGCTGGGCTTGTTTTTATTATTGGGTTAATAATATATACTATTATGTGATTACAAATATAATTGATATGTGTTATACTCTATGGTTGTATCCGTTTTGGTCAAAGGCTTCTATGTAATAAGTAGTTATTTAGGTAAGTTGTCGTGACATTTCGCCTGTTGGGTATGATCATGACATGCCAAAAGTCGGGATGTTACATGAGGCAAGGACGTGGGTTTTTGTCCCGCTTGCACCACTGTTGTGATTGAGGGGTAGCTCCCCTGTGGTTTCAAATGATCATCTGTTTCTCACTATCGATGCGATCGTTTTCCCCCAATAAAAGGTGACGGGATCCTCACCGTTGTTCCAACGCCAATGAATAAAGCTGGGCCTTACATGACAACGTATCTGGGGTACGGAGCGTACTCAAAAGGGTAGTACGGGCCACTTTGGATGAGTCCATGACATTCGACAGTGGAGAAACCATACTTGGGATTTATTGCTAAGTACTCGTTGGGTGCGGGAAGAAAACCGATGCATGAGCTCATGGCCTGCACTAGGATCAGGCATGCATCATATTTGGTTGCACATTTGCTTGTTTGTAAGTCGTATTTATTGTCTTGCTTGATTTGCTTGTGCTTGCTTTCTTGAGTTCCTTTATTATGTTAATGCTTGCTATATCCTCGAGTATCAATTAATCTTGGTGTACACCTCTTTTTGGTGTACACCTCTATCCAAGTCCCAACGAACATGTTTTTACTACTAGAATGAACAAGTTTTTAAAAGCAAACGAACAGGTTAAAAAACCTGTTCGTGTCAACTATAAAAACATGTTCGTTGTATATATAAAAACCTGTTCGTTTGGGACTTGGATGGAGGTGTACACCAAAAAAAGGTGTACATGTAGCATTACTGCTCTAGTATATATAAATATAATATGAACTGCTCCCTTCGTGACGTAAGCCCCTAGGATAATTTAGTTAACCTAGGCGTTGACTGGGAACGGTAGGTTCCCACTCCCGTCTTCTTTCTTTTACCCCACGTGTAGATGGGAAGTGGCATAATCTACTACGAGTACGAGAAACCTGAGAAGTTCAAATATTACGATATGAAAGCCAATGCGGAGCTAGGAACCTTCAAGATTAGGCATTGTCACTTCGATGGCGAATCTTTCGTTAATCCTCTCCATAGTGTTAGATTTGATCCTGATCGTACGTACGAGGTCCCTATCGAGGCATTGATGGCAGATCAACCTTTTAGTTCGTCCAAGACTGGGAAGTCATCTGCTCGAGGATCTCATCCTTCTAGACGTTCGAGTCCAACACTGCATTACTCTCCAAGATGATTACCATCGACTCAGCGAGTGCCTTCGTATTCCTCTACTAAGGTAACTAGTTCCCCCCGTCGTAGGGTGGCTAGTAAGTCGTTGAGGATGCCCAAGAGTTAGGAACTCATTCCCCCCATCCGAAGGTTGGATGTTGGAAGGAGACGAGGAAGAAAAGGAGATTGGAGGGATGGAGCCCTCTGTAGAAAAGGAAGGAGTTAGAGAGGAAGAAGAAGACGATGAAGATCCGGAAGAAGAAGATCCCGAGGAAGAAGTCCCTGTTTCTACCTCTTTGCCTATGGATATCGATGCCACCGAGAACTACTTGTAACATCCCAGCTTTCGGCGTGATGCACCACCGCCTACGATCGGGACGCCACATTTCCTGACCTAAAAATTTCTAATTCTAAACCAAACTATTTACATATAAGCCTGTCGAAATAAAAATGTTAGCGCATCAAACATATAGTAGCAAGCAAATTAAAACGACTTCTTCGAAATTAAGTGAAGAAATCCAAGTTAATATATATATATATAGTAACGTTATTACAGACTCAAGATACCAAACTACAACAATAGTTCCCGGCCTGACCTTACAGCGGTCTCCTAAGCTAGGACACGGGACTAAAACAAAAGGAAAACTACTACAACATCCTAAGCCTCTAATGTACTAACAAGACGAGGCATTCTAAAGATTCGGGCCCAACAATGGCGGTTGCCAAACTACAGAAAGATCATAACTCGAAGTGTTATGACTGTCAGATTGTCCGTCTGATGGGTCCTCGGGCGACTCCGGTACCGAAGCATGTTCACTACGGATAGGAGAATACTCGGGACGTCGCTCTAACTCCTCGATGAACTGCAAGTAGTCCTCAATAGCATCGATATCCATAGGCAGAGAAGAAGAAGCATGAACTTCTTCCTCGGGATCTTCCTCTTTTTTCGGGTCTTCCTCACTAGTCTCCTTCTTCTCAACAGAGGGTTTCATCCCTCCAATCTCTTTTTCCTCTTCGTCCCCTTCGCACATCCAACCTTTGGGTGGCAGAATGAGTTCCCAGCTCTTACGCATCCTCAGCGTCTTACTAGCCACCCTACAACGAGAAGAACTAGTTCCCTTAGTAGACGAAGACGAAGGCACACGATGAGTTGACGACATTCCCTTTGGAGAGTCAAGCGGTGTTGGACGTCTAGAAGAACGAGACCTTCGGGTAGGTGATTTCCCATCTCCAAAAGAGCTCAGAGGTTAATCGGCCATTAGCGCCTCGATAGGGACCTCGTACGGATGACCAGGATCGAATCTAACACTATGGAGAGGATGAATGAAAGATTCATCATCAAAGTGATAGCGCCTGATTTTAAGGTTCCTAGCTCCGCATTGGCTTTCCTGTCGTAATCCTCGAACTTCTCGTGTTTCTCGTACTCGTAGTAGGTGACGCCACTTCTCATCTACGCGTGGGGTAAAAGAAAGAAGACGAGGGTGAGAACCTAACGTTCCCAGTTGACGCCTAGGTCAACTATCTATCCTAGGGGCTTACGTCCTGTAGCTAAGTTCATTTATAGGGGGGAGAAAAGCAGATAGTTGTTCATAGAAAAGAAACCAAAAAAAAACAAACACAAACAAATCAATCAACCTATATAAATGTGACTAACAAACACAAGCAAATGCATCGGTTGGCTTCCCGCACTCGACGATTACTTTGGGATAACTCTTAAGTATGGTTTACTCACTGTCGAATGCATGGACTCGTCCAAAGCGGCCCGTACTCCCCTTTAGAGTACGTTCCGTACCCCAGGTACGTTGTCATGTAAAGCCCAGCTTTACTCATTGACAGAGCAATTAGCGGTGAGGATTCCGTTACCAGTTTATATAGCGAAACTGCATCGACAGTGAGAAACAGATGATCATTAAGAGCCATTGGGGAGCTACCCCTCAAGCATAGGAACTGCGCAAGTAGGACAATACCCAGGCCCTTGCCTTTCTCATCATTTAGCACTTTACTATTCAAATCCGGTTCGTTAGAACCGTTAGCCGGATCATTAGTGTAGCCTTCGGTCTACTTGACTTAGTTGAACCGACCGGTCTAATATTGACCCAAGTCCGATAGAACCGATACTTGGTCTAATTAAACTAATCTGTTTCAAGAGAACAAGACCGGATTATGCCAAATCCCGTCCCCAAGAAAGGAACCCGGTTTGATCACCTCAGCCCATACTATAGTCGATCAAGTCAAACCGGTGTCAACCGTCACATCTAGGTTTATTTCTTTAAATTTGGGACTTTGTTATTATTTAATCTTTTATGCAAAAAGCTCCAAAATCCTTTCAAGACTAAGTCTTAGGTTTGATCTTTATCAGGACATCTTACTACCCAAGGCAGTCATGTTTCTTATGAAATTACAGCTTTATCATTATAGCTAGGACTTTAGCAATTTAAGTTCTCTTATAAGAGGTGATATCTCCTTAGCTTTCCAAAACCAAGTCTCTTATTAAAATAACTTACTTAGATTTTTATCAAAAATATATTATTTACTATAGTTTTGGGAGTTACTAAATTAATATTACTTTACGTTAAGATAGCTTTTATATCCGGAAGTACCAAATAATTTATTATAAAATAAGTCTTAATATCTTTCTATATTATTATATCAAAATATCTTTTAATTCATAAATTTTCAAAAATTATATCTTATGAAGAATTAAATATTTAAATATATTTTATCCACAATATATTACTCTTTATAGTTTGGGAATTACTATTTTACACTTAGTTTATATCAAAACTTTTAATAACTGAAAATACTTATAATCCATTATAACTGTCGATATTTTTATTTATACTTATAAAACACACTTTTATTTAGAAATTTTCTAGAACTGAGATATTTAGTTAAATTACACTTTTGACACTTTCCATTTTTCTTGAAAACCCGAAAATACACTAGTTTATGAAAACGCGATAAATAATTCATCTTAAAACATTTTTGACCCAAACCAAATTCATTTGACTCCTAACACATGTATCTACTTACTGTAAAATCAGTTTTGAAAAAGACAAAGCTTAAAAGACGATTCTGCCCTCGCTACCATTTCTTTAAAAACCAAAAATGCACTAGTTTACGAACCAGTTGCATTTTGTCACTGACTCATATATCTAACTACTGTAAAATCAGTTTTGAAAAAGATAGTTTCGAAATGATAGTTTTGCCCCTTCAAGCATTAGGTCATTATAAAAAATACCAACTTTAAAATAATTTATTAAGATAATTTTACTCATGAACATTTTTAAGTTCAAGGACAGATTTGGGCTTATTATATCCGCATAATATCACTTCAAAAACAGTTTTGAAAATAAATTTTATTAAAAGACCAATTTGCCCTTTTTACTTAAAATCCCATAAAACACTTTTAAGCAACTTTAAAAATCTATTTCTTTTCAAACCCAAGCATAAACCAACTTCAAATACATTTAATTAAGTATTTCAATTCTGAAAATTTTGTAAAACATATTTAATTACCATTTTACCCTTTACTTGAAAATAGATTTATTTATACTTAAACATATTAACTCTTTAAAAACCGAATTTTAAGCATTTTTCGTAGATCATATTTTTATTAAATATTTGCCAAAATTTTCTTAAACCCTCGGCCATAACTCGCATAAGCAATTTAAGTTGATCATAAAAACTTTAGCATTTCATTACTAGGCCGTTTCGGCCATAGAGCATAACAAGCCATTTTTTCATAAAGCTTTTACACAATATTTCAATCATCAAATATATCATGCATCATCATATGATATCTCACACAAGCAATCATAGCACATAATTTTTCAAGCATTATCATTCAACATACAACCTCAAGCTTTAAACTTTACCAAGCCTTTTCGCATGTGAACCATTTTTAATCATTAAGACCTCATGTAAGACATTCTAAGGACCCTAACCCCCTTACCTCTTGAAGATCTCTTGAAATAGCCAAAGATGAACAACAAGGCCCATGAGCACCACGGTTGAGCTAGGGTTTCCTAAGCTTGATTCCTTTACAAAATAAGAAAGTGAAGGGAAAGATTATGATGATGAGTTCGGCCAAGAGGAGGGAAAGAATGAGCTTGATGTTGATGAAAAACTCTTGAAGAAGGATGATGGTGGTTTCGGCCAAAAGGGAAGAGAGTGTAGGAGCTTGCTCTTGATGATTCTAAGATGATAATGATGAAGAAGAGATTAAGGAGATGATGATAATTTGTTTTCAGTAGTTATGGGAGTTGTGTTTAGGCTTGAGTGTTCTTGGTGTTCATGTTGGTGTTCTTGGTGTTCATAAGAAAACTCATGAAAAAGGGTGTTTGATCTTTTTAGGTAGGAGGGAGAATGTGCTTTGTTGTTTTTTATGAATAAAAATCTGAAATAGATTGATGAGAAGAGAGAGATAGAGAGTTTCGAAAATTTAAAGAGAGAGGTTGGAGGATTTTTGGTGTTGTTTTTGGTAAGTTTTTTGTATGAAGAGTTAAAGTGAAGTGTGATTAAGTGTTGTAGTATTTGGAGATGTGAATAAAGAAAATGAAAGAGTGAGAAATGAGAGAGGGAGTTACGGTTGGAGTAGGGACCAAGTAAGGAGATTTTTTTTGTTTGTTTTTGTTGTGAAGGAAGTGGTAATTTTGGTAGTGTAAAAATAAATTAAAATGATAAAATAAAATAAATGTGAGATAGTAATATATTATTTTCTTGATAAAGGTGGTGTGAAAAGAAGAGTGATGTAGCTTTTGCATGTATTGAGGGCATGCAAGCAATGAGAGAAGACTTTAGTGGAAAATGTGTAAGAAAAAGCAAAAAGTAGGAAAGAGAAAAGTAAGAAGGTGTCATAAAATGTTCAAGGGTACTCTTGGCATTTCACTTCAAGTTTAGCGAGGTGAACTAGGGTCTCATACGTTTTCTAACGTCGTATTACAATTCTACAATTCTGTTGTAACTTCCGTTTTACCGAAATTACGACTGGACGACTCGCGACAGAAACGAGCGTAGCTAAAAATAGTTCGAAATTCTCATCAAGAATCTCGCCACCCTTAAGCTTCCAACTCGACCTTAACTAGGAAATTATAAATTCCCAACGAAGATATTTTTCCTCGATATCTTCTGTTTACTTAAAGACGGTCAAACGGTTAAACCGCCGCTAAAAAATGTACCGTCGCTAAAAATAGAAAATCACAGAAACATGGACATTGTCATCAAGCAAATTATAAAAACATGGACAGTCATACGTTTTGGTCGGAAATGGGAAAGTAGAAAGACGTGGTCTTACACTACTTGCGGTTCATCGAGGAGTTGGAGCGTCGTCTCGAGTATTCTCTCATCCGTAGTGGTCACGCTTCATGTGAAACCCAGATTTCTCGTACTTGCCTAACACGCCCGCTCGGGGCAGCGGCTTTCGTCGTTGGATTTGAAAGCCTTATCCCTCGTAAGCGGTGTCGGAACGTTTAGAAAAAGGTGTCACAGGGTGCAAACAAGTTTGAAATATCGAGTAAATATCGAGTACAAGACTCAGGTCGTTCTCCCTAGGAAGCGAAAACAGAAAGTTTATTTTTGATCGGGGTTTGGTTGCAGTTGAATTAGTTTGAAGCAGTTCGCAGTTAAAGCAGGTAATAACAAATACTGTGCATCCCTATGATCGCTGCTATGTCCCAGGTCGGATGAGCTGTCACCTAGGAGGAACGCACCACCCAGGGTAGAGAGGAGAAGTTAATCCTCTGCGTATCCTTGGCATACCAACTGTGAGGTACTGATCCCATGATGGATTCGAGTAAATCCGCGTTACTGGAGTAAACTCACTGGTGGTGCTGGTATAGCGGTGGAGTCAGTTATCCAGCTAATCTGTTGTTAAACGAACTCGTGGAACTCGCTGTCACAAAGCCCACTGCTCATATCGAATGGCGGTGGAGTCAGCAACCCAACAACTGAGGCTGAACGAACTCTTCAAACCTGCTGTCACCAAGCCCAATGCTCTTATACCCGTGGTCACCGTGGTGAATCTGTGTCGCAGGGACCTCACCCTTGCTAGCAGGGGCATACGAATAGCAGTAACGAACTTAACCTCGTTCCTCCCCATCCGATCCTATGGGGGACTCGCAGCTAAGGTCATTTGCATATTTCACCGCACAGCCGAGACACTATGGGACTTTACTCGCTACTAGAAATCATAAAAACGGGAAAATAAACGGGCAGCATAACCGTATTTAAATTCGCAGTTTATAAAAATGTAAACGGGCAGAGTAACGCCAATAAAACAGTAAAATTGTAATTTGAAAATTGACAGGATAACGGTAAAGTAAAATAAAGAGACAATAAAATAAAATAAAATAAAATAAAAGAGTTTGGCTAGTGAATGGACAATAAAACCTAAAATGGAACCCTAAAAACTAAGCTAAATGTGGAAATGGGCTCTCTTGAAATGGTGGAAGGCTCCTCTATTTATAGATGCTGAAACCTACTGATGCGTATGCTTGCAAGCTTCCTATGCGTACGCATCTGTGCCGGATCCGCCTTTTGGGCGTGCCTCCCACGTCTAGATGCGTACACATGGCTTCTTTCGTTGCGTACGCATTTGGTCCAGTGATAGGAGGTTTTTGACGGTGATTTCGACGATGATTTCATCCTTAAAAAGATACCCTCATCAACACTTTTTCCACATATTTGTTAGTGATTGACCAAGGTTTTCCATCTCTTGCATAATTGTGTCCTTAATTGATTAATTTGTTAAATTAGCTCCTATGTATGTAAATTGTTTGAATCTTCTCCCACTTGGTGCCTTGATGTGTTTGTTAGTGAATTTCAGGCCCAAAGTGTAGAGGAAGAGCCCAAGGGAAGCTAAAAAGAACAAAGAAGCAAGGAGACAAAAAGTCAAAAAAAAGAGCGCAACTCAGCGTCGACCGCGCGCCCGCGCCCTAACGATGGCGCGCACGCGCCCTCCTTTCCTTAACATGGAAGTTTCTATTGGTGGCGTGCCCGCACGACCCAGATGGCGCGCCCGCGCCACCCCATTTCGTAACGCCCAAGACAAGTACCTCGCGCACCCGCGCGATGGAGATGGCGCATCCGCGCGGCGACGGCAGATTCACTTAAATGAAGGCTATTTTGGGGATTTCACTTTTCCGGGCCATGGCCCATCCATTTTTCAAGCCCAATTCGACCTATATGAGGGAGGAACAGTTGAAGCACAACACACATTCTCTTATTTCATAAATTTTAGCCTTAGTTTAGTTTTTGGAGATTTTTGGAGGAGCTCTCCATCTCTCTCATTTTCTCTCTAGTTTCTCTCTAGTTTTCCTCTTGTTCTTCATCTCTAGGAACCCCATCACCAAACAAACTCTTCTTTTATTACTTGTTTCATGTTTGATTGTTGAATACATGTTCCCTTTACTTAATGCAATTCTAGTTTCTACTTCTAATTTGCTCATCTTTACATCTTGCAATTTCTAGTTTATGTTTATGTTCTTCTTGCTATCTCTTGTTGATTCTCTCTTTAATTTACCTTGCTAAGTTTATTCTCTCTTTAATTGCTATTATGTCTTTAATTCTTGCCCTTTACATGTTTAGTGTTTTATTTACTTTAATTATGGAGTAGTGTTCTTGTGCTATGGTCATGGGTTGAGATGTGGATGATCCTAGCCACTAGTTCCTAAAGAAAAGATGTGTTAACTCTTGGGTTGGTGTCGTTCTATAGACGCCAGGGTTTCGCCAGAGCGAGTGAGTCCTTAACGAGGTGAACATGGAGGATTTATCCATGTTCCAAAGACCTAGGACCGTTGCTCTGGAAGATGAGAACCCTGGGACTTATGGAACGGTGTTGATCTACCCACTCAACCGATTGATGAGTGTGGCTTCGTGGGTGACACGACTGTTAATCCTTGGGTTGGCATCTTCTGTAGATGCCAGGGTTTCGCCAGAGAGAGTGAGTCCTTAATGAGGTGAACATGGAGGGTTTATCCATGTTCCAAAGACCTAGGGCTGTTGCTTTGGAAGATGAGAACCCTGGGACTTATGGAAGGTGTTGATCTACCCACACGACCGATTGGTAGAGTGTGGCTTCGCGGGTTACATGTTAAACATCTATACTTGGGAATTAGTGGCGTTTATCGGGACACACGTGATATCTCGATCCATGGCCTAGCACCCTTTTATCAGATTCTTTTTATCTCTCTTTTTAAGGAAAGGAGGGCACGGGCGCGCCATCTTGAGGGCGCGGGCGCGCGGTCGACGCTGAGTTGGGCTCTTTTTTGGCTTTTTGTCCATTCTCCTTGCTTCTCTTGTTCTTTTTAGCTTC
>JASCZI010122057.1:0-18220 GCA_036250425.1 Stylosanthes scabra | reverse complement strand
TCTCCGTGGGAACGATATCCATTCATAGAGTGATACTACTTGATCCGGTTCACTTGCCGGAGTAGCTCTTTTGTTTAAAAGATAGAAAAGGTTATCGAGCTACCAACTAGTCCTTGGAGAAGTTTTGAAATCTTTATAGAGTTTATACAAAATATTGTTATGGCATTCAGAGGAGAGGATTAGATGATTCATATTGCTACCATGAGAGAATGCGGCATATAAGTTCTGATATTGTCATATGCCACTAAAAAAAATATGTTCTGGTAGGTTGACTTTTGCTTTGAAGTTTTAGGGTTTAGCGATTAAAATTTTTACTTTTTATATACATAGATTTCTTGGATTCGAGATTGATTCTTTGTAGCTTTCCCAATCTATGTCAATCTTGAAAAGAATTTTAAGTTCAAATATGTGTTCTCTATTTTGCCTACGTAATAATTAATAGTTTAACATTCCTTTGACAAATAAACTTTTCATATTAGAAATCTTTGCTTTGTTATGCTATATAATCATATTTTAGTGCAATTCTTTAAAGAGAATCTCCAATTCTCGTTTTCAATTCAATTTCATTTTTTTCACACAAAATGACACATTAGTATTTTTTTTCCAAAGGCAGTTGCGCTCATTTCATTAACACAATAAAATTGAGTACATAATGAATGAGTCCAAATAGGACAACTAGAGAACAAAAGGGAAATGTGGGAACAACACTAAACATTAAAAAAAAAATCAATAACGTTGGGAAGGAAGAGTGAGAAAGCAGATAACGCAACTCATGGGGAATGATGTTGGTTACTCAAGGATAAACTCAGATGCTGGATGTGCCAACCACTCCTTCAAATAAGATTATGAGATTTCTATGATGCCATAGCTTCTAAAGGATCGTTGTCACCAAGCTCGCTTTTTTGCGCCAATTTGGGCGGCGTTTCCACCAACGCCAGAAATCTATGGGCTACCAAGATCGATGATTGGTTGAATAATATTTGTAAGATCATATGTCATAAATAATATGAGCCTAAATTAAGAATTATCATCCAATGTTTGGTTTCAAATTATTTTAACTTTCTACAAGATGACAAAATTTAATTGGTTCTTAACCAAAGTGAAATCGTCTTTTTTTTCTAAAATGAAATTTGGTATAGTTTCATTACATGTATAGATTAGGTTTGAAATTCCAAAAATATGCAGTTGCTCTAATGCCATTTCTAGAGCCGATACAATACATGGCAATAACAACATATATGATCCATGTTAATTAAAGGTAAGAAGCCAATGACTTTGGAAGCAACGTGATTCATTAATATAGAGCCAAGGTTCATTTGTAGGTGATCTTAACTAACTAACGAGCTAAATGCTCACGGATCATGTATTACATGCCAAACTGCTTATATAATACTATACAAAAAAGGGCCTAAGATAAAAATATAAATTGTTAAAAAAAGTGAAATAAAAAGGCTTCAATGACTTGGGAACAATATATCAAGCTAAATTAAAATAATCATGTTACGTGTACACTAAAAACTAGTCATCAACTTATCTACTTGCATTGAATACCTGTTGGAATATAAAAAAATACATTAAAATTTAAAAATGAAAAACATTTATATCTAGACGCAAATACATAATACCAAATTCTTTTGAACACGTCATTTTCTAAAATTCAAATTCCTAAACGGCCTGGTGAAGATCACATAGGAGTATAGTCTATAGGAGATAGTAAAACTTATTCTACAAAATGTCACCTTCGTCATTTTAAATTTTTTTACAAAGACAGCCCAGCAAAAAGTTGTTCCAGCTCCTCCTCCTGTGATACCGTTCTCTGAGGTAACAGGGCAAATAGAATTAGTCTCTTGCTAAAAATCAAATACATAAGAGTATATACCAATTTGGTCCCTAAGAAATTTTGAAACAGACTCATTAGTCCCATCTAAAATTAATTACCTTTTAGTCCCTAACATTTGTTTTATAAGTCATATCAGTCCCCAACTTTTTGTTTTATAACTTATAAGACAGAATGGACCATAAAACATATAAGTAAGATTATGCTTAGGGACCAATTAGACTTAAGAAACAAAAAATTGGGGACTAAAATGGGTATATACTCAATACATAATGAAACTTAATAAGTTGAAGTTACTAGTGAGTCATACAATAAAACTACACAAAGTAGATAACCAGAAACTGAACCGGTCTACCTGCATCCTCATAAGTTGCAGAATTTTATTAAGAACCCTCCGACGATGAACAACATAGGTACTGTTAGCAGGCAGTTGGCTCATTCTCGTCATTTCTTCACAAACGGCAGCCTGTTTTTTCTCGCACCATGTTGATTTCGGGGGTTCAGGCTGGCCAATAGCTTCAATATCCATCATGTGATCAAGGGTATTGCCACCCTCTTTCTGATCAAGCATATCCATGTTTCTTCCAAAATTATCAAATATCAAAAAAACAAATTCATGAGGCAAGCATGCGGAAAACAGAATCTGAAAGGGCTCAATATAAACTTGTTAGTTACCACATCTAAACGCAATAATCTCCAAATACTAGTATGAAAAAACATCAAGTATTCAAAAATTCGAAAAGGAAACACCACAGCAAGGTAACCAAAATGTTTCAGGGTCTCAATACAACCTCAGAATGTAAATTAATTGAGAACTAAAAGCCAGAGACATTCCAGTGGTCCATGAAACAAAAGCAACTACATTCAAAAGGAAGAAACTGAAAATCCAAGTTAACATGAATTTTGTATCAACCAAATCTAAGGGTAATTTGCAAACCATTTGCCATATGACAGAATTGTTTTATTTATTTAGTTTTGGGGGAAAAAAAAAGCCATCTTTTAATAGTAGAGGCGACAATTTTAATTTGATTTACAACCGCACCCCCATTAATTAGAACAATCAAAAGATGAGGACTCAAGCAGCAGCAGAATAGTAAAACTAATATCCTTTGGAAAGGTGAATGTTTCAAGATGCATACGACAGAACTGCGATGAAAATGTATTTAAAAGCAATACAACTTCAAGTGCAGTGTATAGCCAATGAAGAATTAAACAAGATCAAATTCAAATTAAACATTTGTATTATTTTGCAGAGTTTATCTTCCAGCAAAAGACAGGTTACAACTAAACTAAGGTTTTTCAACCATAGGAAAGGCCTAGAACAAACTTCATGTGAATTAAAATTTTAAATCCAATTTTCGCAATACAATTTTCGCAATTTTTCTTTGTTTAAACTAAATTAAAATTAGAAAAAGTAAAGAAAAAGTTGAAACCCTAACAATAGAAGAAATAGGAAACTTACAAGGAGAAACAGAGAAGACGAAAGATGCTATTATGTGTCGCTGAATTTCGAAGCCTTTACTTCGCGGACGCCCTTTTCCTTTGAACCTCACCGTTAGAAAGAAGATGAATCGCAGCTTAAACGACGTTGCGTGCAGCACATTAACTGGCTATCAAATATCAGAAATTTTTATAAATGAATTTCTATACTGCTTGAATTCTAATTTTACTCAATTCTTAGGGGAATTATGAGTTAAATCCCATCATGGTCTTTAAATTCACCCTATTTAGATGGCATTATTTTGCTATCCGAAATTAGAAAAATTACACTAAGTTAGTTTTTTTTTTAATAATTAAAAAATAAATTCTAACGACAGCCCTCTAAATTCATTTTCTAGCCGCTGATGCGTGTGCATCATTAATGGTTTTAAACCCTAAATCCATATGCTTTTAATGGTAAATTAGCTTAATACTCAAGTAAATATAATTAATTTATAATAATTCACTATCTTGAGTGTTTTGTTATATTTTACAGGAATTAACAGAGAAAAGAAGTTAAGAGCAAAAGAAACAGAGGAAGAAGAAGAAAATAGAGAAACAGAGCTTGGAAGCACCCAAACCACGCCTAACCCACGCCATAGCATGGGCCAGGCGTGATCCAGGTCTAAAATCCACGCCAGAGCCGCACCAGAGCCACGCTGGAGCGTGGATCCAAGCAGCAAACCATGCCAAGACCACGCTGGAGCATGGATCCAGCGTGAACCATGCCAAGATAGCACCCTAACCACGCCTAGGCGTGGGCTTTCACCACTCACCACGCCTAGGCGTGGCCAAGCAACATCATGATCGCGCTTGGACCACGCTATAGCGTGAGTCCAGCGTAACAGAAGGCCCAATCCACGCCAAAAGCAAGTAAGGGCGTGGATCCAACTGACAGCCACTCAAGCCCAAGCTTGACTCACCTGATTCATGATTCAAAGCCCAATTCTGCAACTATGTTCGATCAGTGAATGTAAATTAGGTTTAGTGATTAGTATATATATTGGTAATTAGGTTTAGGTTAGAAGCTGGTTTTTTAGATCCGAGGCTTGACTCTCTGCCTCAAGACAGTAAATTAATTTTGAAGTTTCTCTCAATTCTCTTCTTTATTCATCACGTTGTCATCATGAATTCTCTCCTTCTTTCCACGTTAGTTTCATTCTCCATCATGAATGAATTCTCCATCAAGTTCAAGGATGAGAGCTCTGTTCATCCCAAGCATAGAGTCTTAATCCAATTTTAAGTTTTCTTCTATTGCAAGTGTGATTTCAATTCAAGGATTAATTCTTCGTTCTTCATTATTAAAGAGGCGGATCTACTGAGAGGTAACCTCCTCTAATTTATTTGATTTCTATATTTGAGAAAATTAGAGATTAAATGTGTTTGAGAATTAATCCTCATAATTATTCAAGCAAATTAGAGATAATTAATTGGATTTTTGTGCATGTTTATGTGAATTCCAATTAGGGTTTATTAGATCAGAGATAACTAATTAATTCTTCTTGTGATTTACATAATTGAATCAGATCTGTTCTTTACCTCTTATCCTATTTGATTAATTAAGAGATTAATAATTGATTAGGATTAGAGAAACTAAATCACTAAGAAATTAGGGTTTAGTTAATTAGGGTTCTTGTGGATTGATAATTACTTACATGTGAAGTTACTTGATTATTTGAATTAGGATTATGTTTGGGTGAACATCTCTTGTTCCTTGGCTTGTTTCTCATTATTATTTGCATTCTTCAAATTAATTGCTTGCTGTCCAAGTTTTGATTTCATTGATTTAGTTAGATTTTGATTGATTTTGCATGATTTTAGGTGATTAGAATTAATTAGGATAATAGTATATTTGATTAGATTTGATTTTTATTTGTTTTGATTTGTTTAGTATTAATTAGGATTAGATTTAGATTATTTGATCTCTCTTGATTTTTAATTAGTCTAATTAGATAACTAATTGATCATTATTGATTAGTCTATTTAATCTCCGTGGGAACGATACTCTTACTCACTTTTTATTACTTGATACGATCCGGTGCACTTGTCGGTGGGAGTCCGGGATTCCGAAAGAATTTCGGACATCAGCCGCCAAGTCAGCCGTTGAGCTTCCTAATTCTATATTATTAAGATAAGATTAAGATTGTGGTCTTATAATTCTAGCTCTGCTCGCCTCTTTTAATTTGGTGAGTTGGCCCAACGAATTTCGTCTCCATTATTTGACATTCCTAATCTATACCATGAATATGTCATTTTTTTATTTTTCATACGAACAATGCTACAGAACCAATGTGAGGGAGCCAATAATTAAGTTATCATCAAAATTTTATATGAGTTATCATCTGTAACTCATATATTAATGAATAAGTTATCATCCAAAATTTATATAAATTATCATCCGTAACTCATATTGACTCTCTATTGGTCATAATATGTTGGCTCCTAGTGTTTTTCTTTTCATATATTTACCAATGCCATGAGCGTTGGAAAAATTAAATAATATTATTTTATTGTCAAATATTAATGACGTGCTTGCTTCCAATAACGTTGTCGTTGTAAACAACTAATAAATTTTAGGGATAAGTATTCTTTTATTCACTATGGTTTGGGATCAAAATCAAAATAATCATAATTTTTTTGTCAAAATAGTTTTTAAGATTTAATTTGCGTTTAAAATCATCTTTTTGACTATTTTGTCCCTCCCATTTATAATGCCCAAACCAATTCCCGAGGACCCAAACTCACTCTTCACCTCTGTTTCTTAGAAACTTTATTCCCAAAAGAAAAATAAAGTTTCCACTAAAATAACTCAAATTGCCTTTTGAAACAAACCCAAAATAGTAGAGTTAATTAACAGCATCGAAATTTTGGGTGTGAAGGTAGGGTATTTTTTACTTTTCTCATGAAGGTGTGGGGGATAAAATAGACATTGTACTCATTAAAATATTTCATGATCCGAAATATTTTTACGTTCATCTGATATAAAAATTTACGGTAAAGCCATTGCGATAAAAAGCGTAGCATAAGAATAACATAAATTCTGTAGCAATAACTTAGGTGCAATACTAGAGCAACACTTTAACATTATCATCATCAACAAAACAAAATTACTTACGAAATTCCCAAATCACATTGTTATCATCATAAACCATTCACACAGAAAAAGCAGGCATTACAGCATCTCTCTGTTAGCCTCAAGGCATCGAAGCACCTTCGAAAAAGTATGTCGGCTGAGCTTCCTTGGACTACAAAGACCCTTTGAACTGTGGTGTTGATCATCATTATCGGGATTACAAGTGGTTGGT
Organism: Stylosanthes scabra; assembly: GCA_036250425.1. Classification (NCBI taxonomy): domain Eukaryota; kingdom Viridiplantae; phylum Streptophyta; class Magnoliopsida; order Fabales; family Fabaceae; genus Stylosanthes; species Stylosanthes scabra. The sequence goes on along the minus strand of JASCZI010122057.1, from coordinate 11,599 downwards.
TCATGCTCTCTGTGGCTTCTCGGATCTCCTCAGAAGAGAAAGTAATCAGTGGCGGTGGTTGATTGGTTAATGTTCTTGGCATTACTTTTACGTAAAGCATGAGTACTTCCCTCGTTTAGCTTTTTTTCTAGATGGAGGATTTTCTTATTCAGGAATCCCTCCAGAAATCATGGCAATTTCTCGATGGGTTGTATGGCTCCTCGAGCCTACATTCTTTCGGGATGGTCTATCTTCTAGATTGTCTCTTCTTTGCCTCACCTTTTTGTCCTCATATCTTTGCTTCTATTTGCTGACATATTCTTGGATATTTCCATTGTTCAAGCCTTGCTGAACGAATCCCAGGGGATCTCTACATTCTTTCGTGTAATGTCCCAGAGACTTGTGGTATTTGCAGTAGTACTTTTCATTCAAATGTGCTGTATAATTTATGGCCCTTGGAGCGGGCACCCTCTCTACTTGGGGAGATCTTGTGCAATAATTAGGTCAGCAAGACATTGAGGGGGGGTGTAGTAGGGCTTGTTTGGCCTTTTATCTTTCTAATATTTGTCCTCCTTCTAGTTGTCCCTCTGGCTGCTTTCTCTTCTGTTTCGGTCAGGTTCTACTGCATTTTGTCCTTTGTCTTGCTGTATGTAGTCGTGTGAGTGATCTTGTATCTCCTCCATGGACTTTGGTGGTCTTTTTGTCATACTTTTCAAGAAGGGTGCGTCTTTCCTGAGTCCTTTGACTAGAGCCATGAAAGCTACTTGAGATTGCAGTCCTTTAATTTGTGTGCATTCACTGTTGAACCTGTCTAGTAGAGGGTTTTGAACAATCAAATACAGGTTCAAACAAGTTTTTGGGAGCCTCAGTTCTATTGTAAATTTTTTCAAAAAACTATCTGCTAGGTCAGAGAAATTGTCGATGCTGTTTGGGGGGACGGTGTTAAACCATGTTAACGCAGACTTTTGGAGAGTGATGGGAAAGCTTTGCATTGTATGGCGTCAGAGGCATTGACGAGCACAATTCGGTTCCAGAAGGCATCTAGATGGTGTTGAGGGTCTGTTATACCATCGTATGGCTCCATTTCTGTGGGGCAACGAAATTTCTTGGGAAGTTCTTTAGCTAGTATTTGTGGTGAAAATGAGTGTCTGTCCTTGTCCTTCTTAGCCAAATTCGTGGTCAGAGATGTCTCTTTATTGGCTCTACATGGCCTCCAAGTGTCATCCTACGAGTCTCCTACTATGTTATCAGCATCATTGTGTCCAGTATTAGGTATTTTGTTCTATGTTGCTTTTTTTTTCGCCAAGCAGTATTTCTCATGTTTTTCTACTTCATCTAGGATGTAACACCCCGACTTTCGGAATGTCATGATCACACCTACGGCCGAAGATGTCACTAAAATCCTAACTCTAAAATTCCAAAACTTATACAAGCCTGTCACGGATTAACGTATCGGTAGCTATCGTATAATCATCGAATCACAAATATATACATAAATAACAGATAAATACCAGATAATTAACAGTTAATAATCATAAAAGCATAACGTAATATTGCGATACAAAAAGATGTCCCAAAAGTACAACCGATTAAAATGTTCTCAACTGAAAGGAAAAGTACAAGAAAGAAATACAACTCAAACGACTGAACCCTACAGGCTAAACCCGGCCCCAGCAAAGGCCGCCTAACTGAGCTTAGCCTGACTAAACTATTCCTAGGCCTCGTACCGTAACCAACAGTTTGTGAGGCACTGAGACCAGACTCCACGACTGACAATTGTACCCCTAGAATGAAGGGAATGTCCCGGCGAAGTGGCGGCTCACCAGATCATCATCTGATGAGGCGTCACTAGCCGATCCACTGGTGACAGAACCGTATCTGACAAAACCACTACCAGACGAACTGTCAGACGAGAAGTGACCGGAATGGCTAGAGCTAAGACTAGCACTCTCACGCTCGGAGCCGTATGAGGCACCGGCAGAAGAGACGTCACGACTACTCAAGCTGGAATCACTAACAGCATAAGGTTCCTCGGGGTCACCAATCTCATCAGCGTCAGCATCGCCTTCGTAATCAGAAGGCTCATCATCACTCGGAGGGGGAGTCGGAGGAGAGGGAGGAGTATGAGGTGCCACTCTACGACGTGGGAACAAGCTGCGGTATCGCCGCGCATCCATCATCGGAGTACGCGAGACAGGATGCATGGGTCCAGGCACGGGCATCGGTGCAGGCGGGGGTAACGGGGTACGTGGTGAACGCTCACGCTCACGATGGAAACTCCCGCTAGGTCCATAAGAGACTGAGGAACTCGGTGAGCCGGCAGGGCGAGAAAGGCGAGGTGCAACGAGACACATCGTGTCAAGAAGAGAGAGAGAGAGAAAAGAATTCCTGCGTAGTGTAAAAGTAAAGGGGTGAGAACCTAAGGTTCCCAACTCGGGGTATCACGAGGGCATCTACTCTATCTTAGGGGCTAACGTCACATAGGATAGCAAGTAGCAAGTAGTCAAATAGGAACAGCAGATTAAAATCACACACAAACAATATAATGCAATCACACACAAATGCAACACACAATATGATGCATGCCTGGTCCTAATGTAGGTCACTTCCCGCACCCGACGATTACTTAGGGGCGAACCCCAGTATGGTTCACTCCTGTCAAATGTCGTGGACCCCGTCCAAAGCGGCCATGTTCCCAGAACATGTAACAAATATGTACCCCAGGTACTACGGCCAAAACATGGTGAGGATCCCGTCACCGATAATAGTGCAAAACTACGGCAAACCCTCATCGATAGGAGGAACAACATGATCGTTTAGTGCCAGTACTTTCGCAAGCCTTCTTGCTCAATTATCATACAAACGAGACAATACCCAGCCATTGTCTTAACCATTATCCAAGTGTGCTATGATCTCTTTATCCCGGTTCTCTCTTGAACCGTTAGCCGGATATCAGATGTAATCGGAATTATCCCTCGGTCTACATGACTTAGTTGAACCGACCGGTCTAACTGTGACCCAAGTCTGATAAAACTGATACTTGGTCAGTGCTAGAACAATCCATTTCAAGGGATTAAATCGGTCCAGAGCCATGAACCATTCCCAAGAGAGAAACTTGGTTCGATCGTCTTATCCCATACCAATCCGACCAACCGAATCGGTACCAACCGTTACATCTAAGGTTATTTACAATCACACCTTGGGACATAATTATTGTAATAGCTTATGTGTTTAGTTGTGCCCTCATCATCCATATCTCAGCTCATATCTTTATCGATAATCTTAGCTCCCAGTTTAGTCTCACTAGCCACGTGTACCATAATGGTTTAACCGGTTCTCCTTCCAAACTCTTATACAATATTTTCTTGGTGTCTTTTATTCCAGCAATCATTATATCTCTTATTTATCATATATTTCCACTTGTTAAGATTTATTTACGAATTCCATCATCTTCTAATTTAGGAGTTTTTCTAGCTTTTCGGTTTTGACTTAAATTACTATGAGTTATGTATCTTTTTCATTTTTTAATATTTATGACTCAAACCAGCACCATTCCTTTCCTAAAATATATTTTTATTTACCATTAAATCAATTTTAAAGGATACTTAATTTTTAGGACCATTTTACCCTTGTCACTTTCCTTTATTTTCCGAATTACACTAGTTTACTAAATTATTTATAACTTTTTCATTTTAAGTCCTTTTAAGCTCAAACCAGTTTTATTTTTCTTATAACATCTTCATTTATATGTGATAAAAACAGTTTTACAAAAAGATATTTTTTTAATGACGAAATGGCCCCTTAATTCCCTTACCCGGTTCGATTATTACTAGTTAAAGTAATTAATTTATTTACCTAGGGTAACTTTATTATTTTAAGATGAAATTTTATATTTAGGCTACTTAGACACATATTAAACCCCCAAAAAACAGTTTTGAAAACACTTTTATAAAAAGACACTTTTACCCCTTTTTACCTAGTCTTTACTTACTGGTTTTACTAATTTACCACCTAGTCTTAATCTTTTAAGTTATTAACCAAAAACTCTTATATTATACATTATTTTGAAGATCTATATTCTGGAAATAACATTAAACCATTTATTTTACTATTTTACCCTTAGTTCATAAAAACCTCATTTTTAATACTTTAATCTTTTTAACCGATTTAGTGACTTAAGTTTTATGAAAATCTTTGTCCCCAAGGGTGATAACCTCTCGGCCAATAATTCTTATAGTGCCATATATCATATAGTGCCAAATATCAACTTTTGATCATCAAAGTACTCTCTTTAAGAGTAGTAAAGGTTTCGGCCAAAGGCCATATTTTCAAGACAATATTTTCATGCAACCATTCAAGCATACTCATAGCACATTTCAACAAGCAAGCATTCACATATCACATAGATCACATATTCATCTAATCTAAGCCTAACCCCTTACCTTAGGTTGTAGCTCAGTTCAACCACCAAAAAGCCTTTCAAATCACCAACTAGCAAGAGCTTTCTTAGCTTCTCCTTTGTCTTGATCCAACCGTGTTCTTAGACCTCAAAGCTAGCATTTTTATTTTTGAAAATAAGAAAACATAAGCCATGGATAACACTTAGGGTTTCAGGTATGAAGAGAATGAAGAGAGCTTCACTACCTTTGATGAAATGAAAGAAAACTTGAAGAAAGAAGGGTGATGATTCGACCAAGAAGAGTAGGAGTGACCTAGTCATGAAAAAAAACACTAGAGATCTTTAGTTCATCTTATGAGTTGCTTGGATGAACTAGGGTTTGTACATACGTTGAAGTTTAAGAAGAAAGAAGAAGAAGATGATAAAGAGAAGATGATGAGAAGCTTGTGATGTGAATAAGGATGATGAAATGATGGTGGTTCGGTGTTGTTGTTGTTGAAGTTCTTCAATGTTCTTGATGAATGTTCATCAAGCTCATGTAATGTTCTTTAGGGCTATTAGTGTTTGATCTTTTATGTGATGAGAGAGATGGTAAACAGGTGTTTTTATGAGTTAAATTTCTGGAAATTCTTTGAAGAAAGAGAGAGAGTGAGTTCGGACAAGGCAAGGAAAATTGAGAGCAAATTTGAGTTGTTTGTAGTGGTAAATTGTTTGTATGAAGGTAAAATGAATTAGTGGTGTGGTTAAGAGGTTAATTGAATGAGGATTAGGGCTATGGGGAGGGCTAGCTTCGAGTATCAAGGAAAAGAGGAAGGGTTCATTGGTTTTGTATTACTTGAGGCCATGCAACCAATGGGAGCAAAAAGGTGGTAAGAAAAAGTAATATTATTTTATTCATGGTAACTTTTTATGAGTAATTATCAAGTAAACCTATTTACCTTGGGGAATTATTTTATTTTTGGTCATTCTAGGGCTGAAGTGTTCGAACCTAGTGTATCCATGCTCAAATATGAATTTTGGAAATTTTCGTTTCCGAAATTACGCGCGTTTTAGTAAAACCGATAAAACCGTGCCCTAAAGCAAAAATCGTAGCTTTAACTTGGCAATACCATTCTAAAATCATCATCACCATCGTCCAACCATTATTCATCATTAATCATCATATAATTCAATCAAGCGCAATCGAAATCATTCGTTTCTAACGTTTCGGCCAAAACCGTGGCCTTAAGAAAGCGTAGCAGAAAAGCGGGTTCTTACACAAGACGACTTATTTCTTCATGGCTAATTCTTCCGCCCGCTTTACAACCTCACTGGCTATTTCAGCCTCGCGCTTCTGGTTTCTCAACAGCTCTTCTAAGGTTGCTTATGGACTTTGAATTCGCTCCACTTGAATCCCTTGGTCGATCCCCTTTTCAGGGGTTGGTTGCAGGTTATTGTTCCCTCTTTCAAGTTAGGGTTTGGTATTTCCTCCATCAACCTGTTCAGAATTTCACGGGGTAGTCAAGAAGGTATTTTCCATTCTGGAAAGCATGAGGTTCCCCACAGACGGCGCCGATGTGTACCGAGATGATGGAGGATGTACCTTCGTGGATCAGGCTCACTAGTGTGACCATGAGCTCTGATGGAGAATGATGGTTGATATGTGTAAGAATAGGCTTAGAGTTTTCGAATTAGGATTAGAGAGCTTTAGATCATTATAGTAGAGGTAAGGTTAAAGAATGTGTATCTTGAGGGGGTGTTGCCTCTTGTTTATATAATGTTAGGTGATTAAGATCTGCGTTGGATTATATCATAGTCATATCTTGATTTACCAATATATGATTTCTTTCTCTTATATTGGGCCTTTGGCCTTATTTGGATGGATCAGACCTGAGAAACAAGTCTATAACAAAACGTACCAACAAAAACTAACAAAAAAGAAAAACATTAGTTTAGAACCACATAAGTTTGTGCAAAGTTTTTTAGAGAAGGAGGAAAAAGAGCGTATACTAAAACGAGAACTTAATTCATAAAAATATTTACCGTACACCAAATTTAATGGGTTTACTTTTCTCGGGTACCATTGCCTTTGATTTTATTCGATATCGCTAACACATTGTGACCCACTTGGCACAGAGCTTAAGAGTGGCAAATCATTATCATTATATTATACTACAACGCAAAGTTTATGGCGCCAAGAATGCTGACATGGCGCATTCTGGTGTCAGCATTTATACGCCTCTTTTTCGTAGGGTTATTTTCGGTAAGTAATTTACATTAATTAAATTAACAATTAATCTAGGTAACCAAGTGGTTTCATTAATTAAGTGGAAAACCATTTAACTTGCTTCACGCGCCACACGCATCTTATTATGACAAATATCCCTCTTTCAACGCGCCAATTTCAGTTTTTCTGTTTTCATTCGTTCACTTTGTTCTTCTTCTTCTTCTTCTCAAATGCTCTCAATTTTCAGTTTTCGATTTTGAGCTTCCTCCATTGGTGATTTCTTCGTCGTTCTTTCAACGAAGAAGAGTGCGTTCTTCGATTGAATCTTTTCTTTTCTGTCGTTCTCTGTTTTTTTCACGTAAGGTAAGTTGTAATCTAAACTTTTGAACGTTCTTTGATCTGGTTTTCGTTTTCTTCTTCTTGTTCTGTTTATTAGATTTCAATTTTCGTTGTTGTTTTTAGGTTTTTCGTTCTGATTTTGCGTATTCCCGTTCTTGTTGCTTTTGATATCTGATTTTTGTGGTTTACGTTGTGTTAGGATGGAAGCTACTAGTTCAGATCCATCATCGGAAGCGGATTCAGTTCGTTCACGTAAATCAGACAATACAGAGCAGGTTTGTGAATGATTTTAACGTTTTCATCACTTTTCTGGATTAGTACCTGTGTATCATTTTTTTCGGTTGATTTTAGCTTCATGTTTTGGTGAATTCTGAGAGATGTTGAATTTAACGTGTTGTTTTCGTTTGCTTATTATTTTCGGTTGATTCTGAGTTAATGTTTCCGTTGATTTTGAGTTATGCAAGTGAATATTAGATTTTGTTTGCTTTAACCTTCTTTTGAATGTTTTCTTCGTTATTTCGGTTGATTCTGTGTTACGTTTTTGGTGGATTTTGATCATTTTTGTTTCTGACAGGTTTCAGTTGGTTTTGAATGCATAAATCTAGGTTTGAATGGTTTCTTTGTTATTTCGGTGGATTCTGATGTAGTGTGAGTTATAGTTTCGGTTGATTTTGAGTTATGTTCGTGGCTATTAGGTTTGGCTTGCTTTAACCTTTGTTTTTGAATGTTTTCCTCGTTATTTCGGTTGATTCTGTGTTACTTTTTTGTTGGATTTTGATTTATTCTTGGTTCCTGTTTAGGTTTCATTTCGTTTTGAATGCCTCGTTATTTCGGTCGATTCTGAGTTACTTTTTTGTTGGATTTTGATTTATTTTGGTTGCTGTTTAGGTTTCACTTTGTTTTGAATGCATAAATCTAGGTTTGAATGGTTTCTTTGTTATTTCGGTGGATTCTGATGTAGCGTGAGTTATAGTTTCGGTTGATTTTGAGTTATGTTAGTGGCTATTAGGTTTGGCTTGCTTTAACCTTGTTTTGAATGTTTTCCCTCATTTTTTCGGTTGATTCTGAGTTACTTTTTTGTTTATTTTGATTTATTTTGGTTGCTGTTTAGGTTTCACTTCGTTTTGAATGCATAAATCTAGGTTTGAATGGTTTCTTGTTATTTCGGTAGATTCTGACGTAGTGTTTGTGTGGATTCTGGTTTGTTTTTGAAATAGCTTTGTTATTTTCGGTGGATTTTGGTAACACATGTGTGTTCTTTTTCCCCAATTTTCATGTGATGTTGATGACCAGTATGTGCCAAAGGTGGGGATGCTTTTTCCATCACTTGAGGAAGCTAGGAAGTTTTATGCGGATTATGCTAGACGCGTAGGCTTTTCCACCAAAATAAGGAACACAAATCGGAGTAAGAAATCCAATCAAATTCTGAACCAGCTTCTTTCATGTAATAGAGAGGGGAAAAGGCGGTCTGATGTGCCATTGTCGAAGAGGACAAATGCTGTATACGCTGCTAATTGCCCGGCGAGAATGTATGTTCATCATTTGAATATGATTGATTCTTGGGAGATATCAAAGGTGGTTTTGGAACATTCACATCATTGCTGTCCAATTCAAGCAGAAATGTTTCCTCAATACCGCCTAATGAGCATACAGGTTCGCCGGACTATTGAGATTAACGATCAGGCTAGAATCCCACCAAGCAAGAGTTATCAATCTCTTGTTATGGCAGCCGGCGGATATGAGAAATTGAATTTCATAGAAAAGGATATGAGGAACTTCATCACACGAGAGCTTCGCAATGTTCCAGAAGAGGATGATGCAAGAGAGCTTGGCAACTATTTTCAAAGGATGAAGTTAAAGAACCCAAACTTTTTTTACGAGCTAGTAACCGATGAGGACAAGTCCATCAAGAACGCTTTTTGGGCCGATGCAAGGAGTCGAGCTGCCTTTGAATATTTTGGTGATGTGGTGTCATTCGATACAACATACAACACAAACAGGTTCCAGTTATTTTCTTTTTTTAATATTCATGTGTATGCTGTTTTATTTTTGGTGGATTTTGGCTTACATTTTGTGGACAAGGCTGCTTTTTATTTCGGTGGATTCTGTAGAGTTTATTTTTTATGTCTTGCTTTTCTTTTTTTTTGTACATTCCTACCTTTCATTTCGGTGGATTCTGCAGAGTTTAATTTTTTACATGAAATTTTCACAGATATGACTTGCCTCTTGCTTCTTTTGTTGGGGTCAATCATCACGGACATTCTATATTGTTGGGATGTGCTCTAATGAAGAATGAGGATACCGAATCCTTCAAATGGCTTTTTGGTTATTGGCTTCGTTGCATGGGAGACAAGCCATCGAAGGGAATCATTACCGATCAATGCCCATTGATGCCAGGTGCCATCCAAGCGTGTATGCCAACAACAATCCACAGGTGGTGCATTTGGCATATAATGAAGAAGATTCCTCAAAAATTGAATGGCTACAAGGGGCACATTGGTATTGAACAAGAGATAAGTGAGGTAGTGTGGAACTCCCATTCAATATATATGTTTGAGACGAATTGGAAAGCATTTATAACCAAGTACGACCTTGTTGAGAATAAATGGCTCTCAGGTAACATGTGTTTGTGGTTACTTATTTTTTATTTAGCTGATTTTTTAAATTGTCAGTGTTTTATTATTTCGGTGGATTCTGGCATACCATTTCGGTGGATTCTGGGAATAGATATAACATTGTTTTTTTTGTGTGACAGAACTATATGAAGATCGTTTTTTGTGGGTTCCAATTTATTTGGACGAGCATTTCTGGGTTGGAATGAGAAGCACACAAAGGAGCGAGAGCATGCACGCGTTTTTCGATAAATTTATCACGCGCAAGAGCTCTCTAATCCAACTCGTAAGGCAATATGACAATTGTCTAAGGAACAAAGAAGAGAAAGAGAGGGAAGCGGATGCTGTAGATTTCATCAGGGACATACCTTGTGTATCAAATTCCTCAATTGAAGTTCAATTTGAAAAGGCTTACACTCATGCAAAGTTCAAGGAGGTTCAAGCACAATTCAAAGCCAAGATGAATTGCTCTATAATTTCCAAGCATGGCATTTTAGGGGCTGCAAAATACCAAGTACGAGAAGAGGTTTCAACCAAAATTTCTAATAGATATAGAGTAGTATACAATTCAACAACAGGGGAATTCAAATGTGAGTGCCTCTTATTTGAATCAAGAGGGATTTTATGCTGCCATTCTTTGATAGTGTTGGGTAATGAGAGAGTGGAAAAGGTTGATTCAAGATATGTATTAGAACGTTGGAGCAAGAATGTCAAAAGGAAGCATACTAACATGATGAGCAATTATGACGAGCCGATTTTGGACGAGAGGACACAGAGATATGATGGTGCTCTGTCTCGCTGCTTTGATGCTTGTCAAGAAGGATCAGCAAGCAAGGGTCTAACAGCGATTCTGCATCGTGGTCTTGACAAAATTTTCAAGGATTTTGAAGAATACAAAGAGAATGAGAAAGAGAAGGAAAAGGAGAAAGGAAAAACGATCATATCTCATGAGGACTGCTCAATAAGTGATATCAATGAGCTTCAAAGCCCTGAACATGTGAGATCCAGAGGACGCCCAAGGAAGAGATTGGGTTCAAATCTTGAAAAAAGAATTGCAAATGAAATTAACAAAAAGAATATGAATAGAACTTAGATTTTTTTAGAAAGCATTTGTTTGTACACTTTAGAACACCATTTCGGTTTAGTATAGGCATTCTTTTTGTACCTTTTTTAGAAAGCATTCTTTTATATTGAAGTGCTTCTTTGCAGTATGATTTTGGTTTTGGCTGTGAGTTCGGCATATTATTTCAGTGGAGTTTAGCATGTTTTTTCGGTTGATTTTTAGAAACTATGAACTTAGTTAATTTTCATTTTTTGTTAATATCCCAGTCTGATTTCTTTAATTGATATAAATGAAATTCAGAAGCAACATATAAAGAGTAACAAAGAGAGCAAAAAATATTGATAAGAGAGCATCATTCTTCTTACTATTTTTGAGTAAACTGCAGTATGCGTTTGGTATAGTTTCTCACTGTTTTTTAATTGTAGTGTTGATTATTTCGGTGGATTTTGAGATATTATTTCGGTGGAGTTTCAGAAATGCATGAACTTTGTTTGATTACTTTAATTGATACCAATCAATCTAAGAAGCAACACATTAACAGCAACAAAACAGCAAAATGAACTTAAAACATAGTTTAGAATATATACAAAAGAACAAAATAGTTTGTTATAATTGAAAGTGATTGCAAAAATCTATACAAATCCCTCTTTGCTATTCCTATTTTTTTTCTATTTCTTTTTGTGTTTTGCATTCCCAGATTCTAAATCTGATGAATTCAGCTGCATGTAGGGGCTTTGAAGAGCGCGAGAAGGTCTACTCGTTCTTTGTCTAGGCTCCGATGCTTCCACTGCTTTTGTTCTGTAGAAGTTATCATGGTGGAGTAAAATGTACTCCACAATCTGTTCTCTGAAATCAGCAAGTTCATCCTAGAATATAGTTGGGAAAACAAGATTATTTTGCAAGGTAAATGATGTTATACATAGTAGTTTATTTTTCAGAGAAAACACACTTACTTCAGACCAAGGTGGGATTTTGTAAGTCTTCTTGCCCAATTCAGTTGG
>JASCZI010122055.1:0-18257 GCA_036250425.1 Stylosanthes scabra | reverse complement strand
AGTGAATCCTCAAACTTTTGGTGGTTGTTTATCAACTCCACAATGGTTGTCATTCATCAAAACCTAATCATAAAAACCTTGCATGCATATTGTAACATAGTTTACAGAAGATGATGAAGAAGAAGAAAAGAGAAATATGTTTTTTTTATTTGACAAATCCGGTTCAGTTTTTATAAGAAATCCGATTCTATTTTTGTAATGAGATGCAATTTATTGAAGAAAATGATGAAGAAGAAGAATAGAAGAATTTCGTTTCTTTTGTTCAGCAAATCCAGTTTTGTTTTTATGTACTCAAATGTACTCAGATCTTCTTTTAGAGTTTCTGTTTCTATTTTTCAAATAAATCCAATTATGTTTTTCAATGAAATCTACTTTATTTTTTTTAAAAAAATCCGGTTCGATTTAAAAAAAAAAACAAAAATCTAATTTTTTTCCTTTTCGAAATCCGGTTCTGTTTTATATACAAATTCGGTTATGTTTTCTATGAAAATTTGGTTCTGTTTCAAGAAGAAGAAAATCATCAACAACAGTAGCAACAACAACGACAACAATAATAATAACGTAACAGTGGAGGAGGAGGATGGAGAAGAAAAAATGGAAGAGGAGGAAGAAGAAGATTACGACGATGGCGGCGGCAGTGACAGTGGCGACGACAATGACGACAACGACGTTAACAGCGGCAGTGATGGTGACACATTAGTATGAAAAAGAAGAAGGAGGAAGAGGAGAATGAGGAATAAGAGGAGTTGCAGAGAAAAAAGAGAAAGCGTGCTTTTTTAGTGGGAGAAGTGACAGTTTCGCGTGCATGACACACGGATGCTAAAAGTGAGCAAAAATTACTTGGTTGGAGTACTGTAAAAAAATTCCTATAAAATAATAAAATATTAGGGTTATTCGGATCCTTGAAACCTTTTTTGAATGAGTCATTTTTGGTTATCAATAAAACATATCATATACACTAAGTAGTGTTTTCATTTTTAAAAAATAATTAAGAGAACTAACCCATCTTTTTAATAATTTTCTCAATGTTAAAGAAAGTTTTAATTTTTTTATTATTTTAATGTTTCCAAATATGTATATTTTACTCATTTAAGTAACAAATAATTAGAAAATTAAAATTAGAACTTCTAAAAATTACTTTTTTTTTTTACATTTTTTGCTAAAATATTTTGCTTATATTCTATAGAAGCAGTAGCTTCCAGTCTTGAAAGTAATTTATAAGAAATGGGAAAAAGAAAAATAAAAACTTTGTCTTTTATATCATAAAATGAAAATAAAAAAAAAGTACATAAAAATGGTGTAAATATTATTTATATCGATATATCATATTAATCAACTTTTCTCTCTCTCTTAACCTATCTTGGTGGGTCATGGAATTATATATACTTTTGTCATTGCCTCCATTTTCTATAAGAATTTTTTTACCTCAGGAACTGATTAGGAAGACACAGATAATAACTTTTAAAGCATGATTTCCATATCCAAAATTATTCGGTATAAATCTAAATTCATATAAATATAAAAGATTTTCTTACAATACAGATTTTACCCCTTACATTTCAAAAAATTTAAAGTAATATATGAATTCATACACTCTTCTAATAAAACCTATATTTTTATCATTTATATTTGTATCGTATAAGTAACCTTTCCTTATATAATAAGTCAATTAACATTGATTACAACATAGAACTTGAGGCTTGCCACATGTGGAAGCTAAGGCACAATTTCATGCTATGTTTGAAAGGAAAGTAACTTTCATTTTCACTTAATTATTCCTTGGTAATACGAACCCCCAAGGCCAAGTCTTGGGCTGCATTTAGTAGTACACAGGAATAGAAGTAATCCTACCGACGAGTACTGACCCATCTTAGCATAATTTTTGCCACGAGCCGAGAAGAAAAATTGAAATCAAAAGGTAGAGATAAAATTGAAATAGAAGATAAATATTGAGCATAATTTTTTTTATTATTTAATAAATTGTTTCTAAATAAAAATGATATTGATAATATCATTAAAACATGTCATTTTTATTGAGACTCATTTTAATACAATAACATCTTTTATTAACAATAAAAATTAAGATAAGTATCAGTAAATTATATAAAAAAATTATATTGAAGCAAGTTACTTTTATTATATAAAATAACTTGGATGCCTTTAAAAGCAATCACATAATTGTTAGTAAATTATCAAAAACATTTTTATATAATACAACTATGCAAGTGATATGTTAATTAAAGGAATATGTGATACTTACCATAATTTCTATTGTTAATAAAAACATAAAAGAGATATATATGTTTTAAGCTCTCAGGGTGTTACAAATATGACTTTTTATTTAAAAAGAGTTTACTCAATAATAAATTCTATTTTTGTATCCAACGTTTACATTTTATTTTAATTTTATCTTTTAATTTGAATTTTCTTCCGAATGTTTCAATATGTTTTAGTTTATACCCGAAGATTGAACGAAATATGATATAATAATTTTAGTTAGAATAATGCTAGGGAATCAATGTTGGGGAGTCATTAGGGAGCCAATAATTAAGTTATCATCCAAAATATCCATAACTCATATATATTCAAGATTAAGTTATCATCCAAAATTTATATGAGTTATCATCCGTAAGTATGTGTTAGCTACCTATTGGTCATAATGTATTGGCACTTTTTCGTATTTAAATTCAGTATTTTTAGATTATATACATTGTGAACAATGCTATGGAACCAACATTAGGGAGCCAATAAGGAGCAAATAATTAAGTTATCATCCAAAGTTTATATGAGTTATCATCCTTAACTCATATATCCAACCATAAGTTATCATCCAAAATTTATATAACTATAAATCTATAATATATGTTAGCTCCCTATTAGTTATAATGTATTAGTTCCGTAACACATCAACATACAATTATCATCCCAGCATTTTCACTAACGGTGTTAATCTTTAGAGTATATATAATTAAAGCATCTTAAAAATATTATAGAAAAAATTAAAACAAATTAAACTTTAAAAATATTTTTAATTTTTTTTTGAAAATATCAGAAATAAAAAGCATACTTTATCGGAAAAAAACACTATATAAAAAAAACTTTCGGAGAATGTTTTGTCTTGTTGCCTCAAGCCTTAATCTAATTACTAGACAAAACAGAGTTGTTTTAGTTTTGGCGCAAAATTCTTAATAAAACATCATTCTTTTACCTTAATTTCATGAACTTTCTGCGGTGTAAGTTGACAGTATCAATATTCAAGAATCACTTTGGAATTTAACTCTTTCAGAAGGCTATATAACATTAATTATTAGCCACAAGCTTATTTACATATATAATAAAAAGGTATAATTTTCATGAACAAGGTCATCCTAATGTTTGCATTTGGAACTCCACAATTATAGATGACTTTACTATAAGTGTCTATACGAACTAACTACGGAAGATATTTACTATATGAATCTAGCATTTCTTTCTTGCAGCCAATGCACGTTTCGAATTATAGTAGAGTGAATTAAGAGCTGCTTAGCTTAATGAATATAGCTCTTGCATATATAAATTCACGCTAATATTATTATATGAGCTAAAATATTTTTATTTTATCGAGCTGTTACTTAACATAGCTGCTATGATCACATAAGAGTACAGGAAATAGGTGGTCAAATAAAATAGGATTTTATGTTGAACCGAACCAATGTTCATCTACAAAGGAGGAAAAAAAAGAACATCGACAAAAGGTAGCTTAAGCACCAAGTAGTAGGTTGTCTTAAGTCTTTACCAACAAATAATCTGAGTAGAAAGTGACTACTAATTCATTTAATATAGATATTGGAAAGTATGGAAGGGTAAAACATTTGTTGCTGAAAATTTAGTTACCACTAAGCTAGTCGCTGATGAAAGAATAGTTAACTAAACTTTAATGCATAACTACTAATTGGACAGTAATTTTCAATCCAAGTGGAGCATTTGTTCTTCATTTCCACAATTCAGAGGTTGAAGTAGATGCAGGAACAGAGTAGAGAAAAGAGAGAGAAAGACTGAATCGTGTATGAATATATTGAATGATTAATCTCTCAATACAATACAATAGCCAATATATTACTTATGGGAAAGCAAAAGGTAACAAATAATTTTTAAACCAATACATTAGCCAACAAAAAATAGAACATTCATAACCATTATTTATAGAACATCAATGATCAAAGTTATAGAACATCCGAAACCTAAAATAACTATCAACCAACTTTAGAAACAGAACATTCAAAACCTAAAGAAATAGAACATCTAATTCAAGTTATTGACTGATGTTAGCTGAATTTTTATTGGTTACCTAGCATTACTCATTACTTATATATAGCTTCCAACTTAGTGTAGAAACTTATCTATCACTAACATGAACAGAATCTGCCATCTGTTAATGCTAACAGTATATTATAATTAATCCTAAGCTACTAAAAAACTAACATATATACAATATATATTACAGTACCTAGTGTGATGGTTTTCCTTTTCTGGTATAACTACTAAACTTTCATGTAGCGAATATAATCGTTCGAACCAGTCGTCATTCCGGTGTAGAGTTTTCTTTTCCTTAGCCAAGTCAATGCAAGGACCTACTACTGTAAATACATAAACAAGTATAAACTTTTCCTTTCAAGTAGAGTGTGATTATGTAACAAGTATAAACTTAGCCCAATAACCCAATTAGGATAGAATCAATATTTACTGTAAATACATATAGGAAATATTTTGTAAGACAACTATTATATTGTGATATGAATTTCTCTTTTTTACTCCTAATTGGAGATTCTATCTTCCCTCTCTTCTCTCTAATTCCTTCAAATTTTTTTATTCGGATTGGTTACAACACTCAAAAGTTCCTTAATTGGAAGTGAGTGTGGCCAAAAGACAAGAGACTAGAGAAAAAAAGAAAAACACCAATTACATCAAAACCTCCTAGATACAATAAGATAAAAACGACAACCCCAACTAAGAAAACCAACCTGCTTCCACAACTTCAAAAATCAGCACCTATGAATTTCTATAATTAACGCTTCCTCCTATCCTTTGTAGCCTTAACCGACTCCTCCCTCTGAGACAAAGAAACTCCAAATGCACAAATAACCTAACACGATTAGAACTTCCATACTAGCCCCATATTCCCAACACAAGCCCCTTGTTTAAGAAACTTTCAATTGTTACGGACCGGTCCCCAAGGCCCAATTTGTTCAAAATAAGGCCAGGAGTAAAAGGTCTACAAAGAAAAAAAAATTAAATCAAATCTTAAAAGATATAATATGATCGATCTCAATAAATTCCACAAGGATCTCAACCACTTAAAACTATAAACAGGGACAGCACCCTCTTAATGTACGTGTTCTCTAACCCTAACCCCATACTTGATCTAGAACCCTATAATCTTAATTCTAGGTGTCTAGGACTATTCTTACACACATCAATCTCCTTCTTCATCATAGCTCTCGGTAGCGCCGAAGAGCTTGACAACCCGAAGACACATCTTCTTTCTTTGATCATTGAGGTACGACACCCCGACCTTAACACCAATAAACCTATCACATCCACCCTATTTCTGTAACATACTTATACGACCATCGTGTTCTTCCCACTACCCTGATTACCTCCTAACAATCTAGAAAAAACACATCATTTGAATACTAGTTTCACACCTGACAAAAATAACCGTTTGGAGGGACCCATAAGCAATCTCTTCTTTTGCCTCGGATGACCTCGACTTTTCCTAACCTTCGGATCATCCCCGCTCTTCGGTTCCTTCAATTCTATTCTAAAGAAGTTTTTTAATCCTTTCAGATTATTCAGCAATGAGGTTCAGGTTTAGGTTTTTTATTCTATGTTAAATAAAAGATTATTTTGATGTGAAATAAAAATTCATTTTATTGATATTTTTTTATTATTTGACACCGAAATATTTTTCTATTTAGCATAGAAATAAATTATTTAATTGAATTTGGTTGATCAAAAATAAGTGTTCTCTTCTAACTTGTTACAATAAAACCCAAAAGATGAACTTTTTAGTTTTATAATTAAAGATGTGTAGCATTATTATGCTAGACTTGTTTGAATAAAATATTTAACAAACTTACATTTTCTTTATAATATATCCTCAACTAAAATAACTTCCTGTAACTGAATTTCTAACTAACTATGTTTTTTTTTTTTTTTTCACAGAATTTCCAACTAACTGATTTTGTTTTCGGAGGTGGAATTTCCAACTAATTTACTTTCCTCTATGAGTTTAGGCATGTAGAGTTTAGAATACATTAGTAATATTTGTGTGACGACAAACTATAGTTGGGTTATATGGGCTAATTTATCCAATGCCACATTTTAAAAAACTTATTCCCTAAATGCCACCATTTTGAAGCAATTAATTTAGCTGCTATCCTTTTGCTATGGTGGTAGCTGACTTTTTTTTTTTTTTTATGCTGAAGGTGTTAATGTGAGACGCGCTATCTTCAATGGAGGCGCTAAAGCTGTTAGAGCCATTAGAGATGGAAGTGCCAAATCAGAAAACGAATGCCTTATGAACTCCATTTTCGGAAACACGCCTCCTACTTGGAAACGTGAAGCGCATAGGCGCCCTTTACGGACGTGGCAAACCGAATATTTTATTGTGGTTTATTATTTGTTCGATATTGAATTTTAGTATCTGATGAATATTTTGTTATGTGTTATTTTAGAAAAGTAGAGAAATCTCATAATAGAGTAATAAAACAATAAAACAATGAAAAATGTTTAGGGCTTAAAATAGAATATATATACATAACCAAGTGATTTTGCCAACCAAGTCCAACCAAGCTTCCTCACACATGCGCGTTTCTCCTCAACTATCACTGCAGTTTTTTTCTTCTATTCAACACATTAAGAAGAAGAGGGAATGATGATGATAGTAGCGATGACAGCAGCGGCGGCAATGACGACGGTGACGACGGTAATGGCGATAACGACGATGACAACAACGATGATGACAGTGGCAACGACGATGACGATGACAGCGATGATGATGACAATGACAAGAAGATGAAGAGAAAGGAGGAGAAGGAGGAGGAAGAGGAGGAGGAGCTAGAGGAGCAGCAGCAGCAGAAGAAGAAAACATTGATTTGTGTGTTTCGACATTGTAATTGTATGAATGTGAATGAATATGAATCAATGTAAATCAATATTGATTTTGGATCAATGTGAGTGTTGTTGAAAATCCAATTCAGTTTTTATATATAAAAATCCATTTCTGTTTCAATTCAAAATCCGTTTCTACTTTAATTCAAAATCTGTTTCTATTTTCATGAAAATCCAATTCAGTTTTTATATGAAAATCCGTTTCTATTTTTATTCAAAATTCATTTATGTTTTCATTCAAAATCCGTTTCTGTTTTCATGAAAATCCAATTCAGTTTTTGAGAAAATCCAATTCATTTTTTAATTAAAAATCTGTTTCTGTTTTCATTCAAAATTCGTTTCTGTTTTCATGAAAATCCAATTCAGTTTTTGTGAAAATCCAATTCATTTTTTAATTCAAAATCCATTTCTGTTTTTATTAAAAGCCCGTTTCCATTTTTATTCAAAATCCGTTTCTGGTTTCGTTAAAAATCCAATTCATATTATAATTCAAAATCCGTTTCTGTTTTCATTTAAAATCCGTTTCTGGTTTCGTTAAAAATCCAATTCCTATTATAATTCAAAATATGTTTCTGTTTTCATTAAAAATCAGTTTCTGTTTTCATTCAAAATCCGTTTTTGTTTTTCTAGAATATCCAATTCAATTTTTCATCAACAACAACAACAACACCAACAACAGCAACAACATAAACAATGGAAGAAGAGGAAGAAGAAGAGGACGAAGAAGAGAAAGAAGAAGAGGGCGAAGAAGAAGACGACAGTGACGATGGGGACAATGATGGCAGCGGCAACGACAACGACGACAATGATGGCGGCGACAACAACAAGAAGGAGGAGGAGGAGGCGTTGAAGAAGAAGAAGAAGAAGAAGAAGAAGAAGAAAAAGAAGAAGCGCGTGTTTGAATTATGGGGAGAATGAATGCGCGTGTGGGGGTAAGAGTGGGAAAAAAATACTTGATTGGACTTGGTTAGGGTAATTGTTTGGATGTGTAGTGGGACTGTATTTAATTACGTACATAATCTATGTTATCATTACTCTTTTCTTGGTCATAATATTCTATAATAGTTCCTAGAGGGTATATTGTTAATTATCAATGAGCTACAACACATGATACCAAATATAAGAATAAACTACAAGTACAGATAACTTTCATGATGCACCAATATATTTTGGTTCATTCTTATTAAAAAAAATGGTAACCAAATGTATATGGCCTAATATGGCTGTTAGGTCTTGAACATTATCCACGTATATGTAAAAATTTCCTTAAACAAAAAATCATGCACAAGTTTAACAAAATGTAAAATTTTCAAAAAAAAAAAAAAATTAGAATCCTGGGGTATAGAAATTTACAACTTCAGCCCAGGAATGTCAGCTATATTATATACATGAGTCAGGACAACACATAAAAGGTGAGAGTGCAATAAATTCAAAAGAGAAAGTTTACGGAGCGTTCAGACATGGGCCAATTAGGGAGTCCATGCCTTTGGCTTTTATTGTGCTCTCCCAATGTGAGAGTCCACCGTGATCTTTCAAACAAAGGGGGTTATAGAACCAATAGGCGTCTTCATCGAGTCATTCAGAGTCTTGTTTCTTCGCTCCACCGTGATCCATTGCGTCGTTGTGTTCCTTCGCTCCTCCTCCATCAAAGGTGGTGCCGGAGTGTCGTTCTTCCTCATCCATGCTAAATTGACGCCATCCATGGTCAATTGCCGAGATCCATTCACGGCGAAGATCGCCACCACCTCTTCTTCTTCTTCTTCTTCTTCTTCTTCTTCTTCTTCTTCTTCTTCTTCTTCTTCTTCTTCTTCTTCTTCTTCCCTCGCCCGTGCCGCCATCACCGCCCTGCCTCTTATTCTTCTTCGCGCGAAGAAGCCACTGCCACCACACCGTCGTCTTTTCTCTACAAAGAAGCCGTGTTTCACCCACGCCGCTGCCTCTTCTTCTTCGCGCGATCTCGTCAATGCCACTGCACCGTCACTTCTTTTGCTTTCTCCTTCTCCTTGTTGTTGTTGTTGTGGTGGTGGTGGTGATGGTGCTGCGGTTGGTGATGGTGGTGGTGGTGCTTAGGTTACGATAATTTTATTCTGTTTTAGATGATAATTGTATTCTGTTTTGGATGATAACTTGAATATGTTTTAGATGATAATTGTGTTGGTGAGAGTTTAGGGTTACGGATGATAATTGTATTCTATTTCGGATGATAACTTGTATCTTTTTTGGATGATAACTGTTTTTAGTTCTGGATGATAATTTTGGTTAGTTTTAGTGAAATAACTTCTAGTTGAAGTTATTGTGTAACACCCTGCTCATTACTAACAATAGTTTTCTATTAGTAATAATAGTTTTCCTATTTATTTAGTATTTTCTCCGTAATTGCTCACAAATTGGCCTGCAAAATTTTCTGTGGTCCAAATTCGTGAAATCTGTGTATAGCCGTTTGACTTCCTGTGATGGGCCGGAGCTAAAAAAAAAAATGTTGACCAAGCTTTGACCGCCGTTGACCGTCATTGACCGATGGTTGACTGGCGTTGACTAGTCAAGATCAGTTGATCGGTTGACCAAAGGGGTTGGTTAGACCATTAACCGGTTCAACCAAGTGAACCGGAGCTGAACCAGGGTTAAGTCGCGAAGATCCGAAAGCAGCTGATTCGGCCCCACTTCGCCCTGGCAACCTCAAGGCCGACCCAAACCTTGAAGCCGGCTCATGTACTCTGTTAAAAACAAAACTCTGTTAAAAACGAACGACGAAAAGTCGCCCAGGTTAGGGATTCGCTCCGATTCGAATCCCGGGCCGCTCTTCGGAGCCGGGCCAGCCTCCTAGGGAATCTTGGGCCAGGAATCCACTAGTCTCAGTGTCATTTACACTGAGTCTAAGCTGTTTGAATAAGAAAAGTAAAAACAAGTGATCAAATAATACCTGGTTTTAGACAACTTTATGTCACGTTACACCGTTTGAGTTACTTGGTCCCCAAGTAACCCTTTTTCTCTCTCTCCCCTAAAATTTCGGTCCTTTCTCTCTCTTCCCTTCACTATTCATCTTCTTCATCAAACGCTCACCAAAAACTCCATGCACATGTACTAAAAGGCTTGAAGCTTTGAGAAATCCAACCCTCCGATCAAAAATCTAAACCGATAAACTGACTTCGTTTTTTCGTTCTGATTCTAATGGTGGTCTTCTTTTTTTATTTGAGCACTAAAATTTCAATTTCTCTCTCTCTTAATTTTGGCCATGATGGCCCTAGTTCATAGCTTGATTTCTTTGATTTTTGGGTTAGGATTCAAGTTATACACACTTCCAAGGTTCATAATCCAGGTTCTTGGCCTCAAATTCAGTGTAGAACTCCACCTTGCCTCATGAACTTCAAATCTGTCCAGCCCCTCATCATGCTCGAAATATTCATGTTCTTGATGATTAATAGGTATTTGTGAAGAGGTTTTGTTGATTAGAAAGCTTGGGAACATCAATTTGAGGTAAGGGTTAGGATTTTAGGCTTTATGTTCTTATATGTTCATGCTTTTCTATGTTCCAAGTTATGAAATTGATTGTGGTTTTGAGGTCTTGAGTGCTTTAATTATGTTTATTCATGCTTAATTATGTATTTACTTGGTTGAAACCTGAATTTTGATATTGGTGATGGTTATGGCCAAAATGGCCAAAGGAATTAGGGTTAGGGTCCCCAAATTTGGGATTTGGGGTCAATGTATAATTTTGATAAGTTTGGGGCATGAGTCTAAAATGTAATTAGATGCAAGCTTACGTTAAATGTCCTAATATACTAAAGTATTAGGGTTAGGGTTAATTATTATAAAATAGTGGGCCAAAAGTGCAATTACCCAAAAAGTTAACTTAGTGAAATTTACCTAAGTTAGTTGATTTAAAACCCAAAGTTAGTGGTTAAACCGAAACTTAGTTATACCAAAGGATAATATAGTAAACAAAATCCCTTAGGACGAGAACCTGCCGAGAAACCGATAACGGTTTATTAAACTACTTTACCTATGGTAAAGTCGAACCTTCAAATTAACCGGCTAAAGTAAGTTTTGAAAATGATTTAAAAGCTAAGTTAAGATACGGATTTGCCGGGTGATAACTTATTAAGTCACCGGTTAAACCGAACCGAAATCCTGGCTTGGTTTATCTTCGAAATTCTAAGTTACGATCTAATCGGTTTAAAAAAATTACCTAGTTAAGAACCATCAATAGTACTAAGTAAGTACCAAACAAGTATCTAAGGAATACAGTAAGAGTGTTATGGTTAAATGAGACATAGTAATGTGTTCTGAGAGTTATGTATATTCCGGATTTGCTTATAACCCTTTTTTTAACCGACTTAGCACATGATAAAGAGAACTGAGGTCTTTATACCGTGACTAAGATATAATTATAAATGAAATGGCTAAGTCCCCTATGATTTATTGGTGTATATATTTAGCTGCTATTGTCCACAATTGCTTGGGGTTCCATACCCGGATTAGTATGTGTAACAGTTAATAGAATGAAAGCCACACCCGATCACAAGAGAATCGGGAAATTTCTTAGAGAATGACTTGGGGCATGAAGGTCTTTGTACCTAGATTAGAATAGAAGTTACCAGTATATTACTAAGCCCCTATATGAATACAAAACAGTGTATGACTTGTATGCTTGTTGTTTGAGATATACTGTGGATACGCTTATAGTGTCAGATTGCAAACTGTTTCCCAAGTTGTTAGCATATTAAGGCGTCAAGCTTTGCAATGATTGCCAGTTATCAGATTGCACGTGGCCTGATCCATTAGACATAAAGGTTGTCAGATTGTATGTGGCAGGACCATTAGACACGTATGCAGAATGTATGCAAGTTGGGAAACCGTATCCGATCACAGAAGAATCGGATAACGTCGGGTTGTGGGTAGTCAACCGACGCATTAGCTCATGGCCTGCATAGGACAGACATGCATCATACCTTGTTTGCAGCATTATTCTCTATGATTTCTTATTTGCTACTTGTTTGTGCTATGCCTTGTGAATTGTTTGTACTTGTTTGTTGTGTGCTTGCTTATCTTGTTCTCTTGTTAACTGCAATTGTGATGACGACTGTGATTGATAGAGATAAGTGAGATGTTAGATAGTAAATGAAATAGGGAACCTAGGAAAACAGATTAAGTTATAAATCCCTGACCAGAATGTAGATGAATGTCCTAGGGTGTTTTCCTTAGACGAGTCTCCCGTAGCACGTACCTTACTGAGAACTCTAGGTTCTCACCCCTTATTTATTTACCCCGCGTAGGAGATTAGCTTAGAGAAGATGTCAACAAGGAGAGTCAGATCGTAGTGCTCACGTGCCACTCGTTCATCTTCTCTCACCGATTCCATCGTTTCTTCCGCTACTTCATGACCCAAGAGACAAGTGGCTTCCCTCATGGAGTTATCTCTACACCTTTATTTTGTGATGTATGTATAGTAGATAGAGTCATTCCCTCACTTTATGGTACTTTTGAGGGTTAGGTATTTTGCTAGAAAGCCTGAGTGCCAGTTTAGGGGCTGCCAAGATGAGCCAGGGCTCAAGGCGTAGTATCTTGTAAAGAAGGTCTGTAAGACATATGTACATGTATTAGTACTTGCTTTTATATTTTGGGTGTATGAACTCTAAACCCTAGTAGTCTTATACATATTATATGGTATTTGATTCCCTTATGTATATGTTTGTGCTCGATGTACTAGAAGATGTGA
The DNA here is from genome assembly GCA_036250425.1 of Stylosanthes scabra. Classification (NCBI taxonomy): domain Eukaryota; kingdom Viridiplantae; phylum Streptophyta; class Magnoliopsida; order Fabales; family Fabaceae; genus Stylosanthes; species Stylosanthes scabra. The sequence goes on along the minus strand of JASCZI010122055.1, from coordinate 5,389 downwards.
TTCGATTGATATACAGATTACGTTTAACGCGACATGCTCATATTATATATGTATATTTATATTCATATCTTTAGTAACCTAGGGTCTCAAAGGTCACTGAAAGGCAACTCTCGATTTCTAGTACTGTAGACTAGAAATTGGGATGTTACATATTGGCTCCCTCAGGGCTCCCTAATGTTGGTTCTATAGTATCCTAATGTTGGTTCTATAGTATAGTTCTATTTAAAACTATAATGAAAATTTGATGTTTTAAGGTGTTACCTTTCCAATGCAAATTAGATTCATGATTCATGCATGTTTTGATGCTTCTTGCATGCCATTTTTTCCTGATTGAAACTTGAAAGAGTATTGACTTCTATAAAGCTTAGCACAAAGGACATCTAAGTTAGTTGAATCTTGCTTAACTTTTTTTTCTTTTTTTTTGTGTTCCTTTATCTCTCCTTTAACAATTTTTTTATTTTATCTAAATTCATTTGGAAATATATTGTTAAAATTAAAGTAATATTTTTAATCTAAAAACACTTTTTTAATTTGGAAAATAAAAATACAATAAAATTATAAAAAAATTGTTATATTAATTTGAGTAACACTTTAAAAGTATTATCAAAGTAATATAATTACCTTAGTCACTATACCAATAACATCATAAATCGGATGATTTACAATTTAATACATATTACACTTCAACATATTAAATTGTTAATGCATTAAATTTTTAAATGACAAATATTTAAAAAACTGAGATAATAATACATTATTTCAGTAACTTTACTATCTTATGAAATTTAGTTATCACAATATTTCACCATGCACGTGGATAATGTTCCAAACCTAAGAGCCAAACTAAGGCCATTATGAGCTCGGTTTGCCATGTCGGCAAGGGGTGCATTTGCTCTTCACGTTTCCAAGTAGGAGGCGCGTTTTCGAAAATGGATTTCATAACGCATTTGCTTTCTGATTTGGCGCCTCCATCTCTAATGGCTCTAAAAGCTTTAGCACCTCCATTCAAGATAGTGCGTCCCGCATTAGCGCTTCCTAGTCGGTAGCGCAAAAAAAAGTCAGCTTCCACCATGACAAAGGGTGACAGCTGGGTCAATTTTTTCAAAATGGTGGCATTTAGGGAATAAGTTTTTAAAATATGGTATTTGGAATAATTAGCCGGTTATATAAGAATAATGTTACAAGGTTTGAACATTTTATTTTTTCACTAACACTTAGACAACTAACATATTTTTATAAGTTAATGTTAAAAAAAACTCAAATACACTAATAAAATATATGTGTCGGTTAAAAGTGTTGATAGAAAAAATATACTGCAGTTAAGCTTTTAGTAAGAATAATCTAAGTTGTCAATCAAGTGTGGCCATAATTGCCTCTCAAAGCAATGCATATGAAATTTACTTATATGACTTATCTTGGAAAGGCAAGGCAATTACAAGCATGCACACAAAGAAAGAAAAGATTGACAACATTCTTTTACAAAATAATTGCAATAGGAAAAACCCTTAATTCTTTTTTTATTTATTTCTAATTTGGTTTGAAGGGAGGCGAGCTCATGGTCGATCATTGGCGGGAAAAAAAAAAAGAGAAATTCTTAACCAGCATTTATACACACTACTGGATATTCACCTTATCATTTTACACTTAGATTTAAACCAGTCATGTGTGGAAAAATGTGAAAACATAAATGAATATATTTTAATTTGTGTTAAAAAATAAATTAGTTGATTAGAGCAACTCCAGTAGGGAACTCTCCTCATCCTGACCCACCTGTTATAAAAAGTAACTCCACATCAACTTTTGCGTCATAAATAGTAAATAGGAACTCAAACATTTCCTCTCTTCTCCAATGTAAGGAAGTCATATTGGTTTCTGTTGCAACCCCATATATCTAATTAATTAAAATAAAAATAAAACCTCAACTAAAAATTATTTTTTGATAATATTATTATAATGTATAGATTAATAATAATGTATTATTATAAAATAATTAATATATGGCAAAAAAATAATTAATAATAATGCATTAGTTTGTGGGTTTTGTTTGGAAACATATTAGGTAGTGGGAAGTTTTGGTTTGGTTTTGAGAATTCGAAAGTTGGAATTGTTGAGTGTTTGGAATTTGAGAATAATTTTGCAAGTAATTGAAAAAATTATTAAACTGATTTGGATCTATTTTTTGTTAGAAAAAATCTGAAAAATATTGAGAAAGAATGGATGAAGATGTGAAAATGAAAGTGTGTCTAATTAGTGTTTATAGATGAAATAAATTAGTTTAATATTTTTTTTTACTTAGTTATCACGTTATCTTTATATTATTTTATTAATTTTTTAATGAAAAAGAGAGTTTCTCTAGTAAGGACCCGTCCACCTCGAAGCATGTGAAGGAACTCTCATCCTTTTTCTCCATTGGTTGCGTTTTGAGCCAATTCCTCATTGAGTTAGAGGTGAAACTCCTATTGGAGTTAGTCTTAGAGCATCTCCAATGATACTATTGATTTTGAATTTATTTTGAGTCCCACAAGATGCCACGTAAGTATTTGTTAGACCATATATAATTTGAGACAAATATGATTTATTGTTCTGATGCTTAGTCTCAATTCATCAATTAAATTAAATAGTTAAAGAAAAATAATTATGTACGTGGCAACGTTTTATTGATTTTGTTGAAGTCAATACGGTTTCATTTTAGTGAAATCGATTTTATTTTATTTGTCAACATCAATGCAAGTATTAGTTTTAAGTCATTTTATTTCTTGAAAGTATCAAATCTGATACTCTAAACAATGAATCCATTGGAGTTGCTTTTATTATTCTTATTATATATATAGACTAATAATATATTTTTTCTATAGATTAATATATTTTAACAAGAATGTAATAATATTCATTAGTTAGGAATAATTTTCATTAAGTAGTATATGTAATTTTTGTATTTCATTAATGATTATTGATTTGTGGTTTATGTGTCTGAAAGTTTGGAAGAAACCTTTGAAGATAAAATTATTCAAAATATTAGGATATTAGAGTGACAATGTTAAAGATTTTTATTTTAACTTAGTTTTGTTTGTTTTTTAATCGGTTAATTAGATATGTAATTTTCCTCTTGTTATATATTTTTTGGTTGATTTGGTTAGTTTTTTTTTTTTTCATTTGACATGATTACTTACAAAATTTTTAGATAAGTGTGAACTTTATATGGTTAGGAGGTTAGGCTTATAATTAGACTATTTTTTTAGTACTTTTAATTATTTCAGATTCAAAAATATAATATATGGCTTTACTTTTTTTTTTTTGACTTTTAATAGCTTTACTTCTAGTTTAGGAAAGAAACAATATATATGTATAACACTCAAATAAATATATAAATAAATTTTATCTTTTCTACACCTCTATAATATATTAACAGTGCTATGTGTATGAAGAAAAAAGCATTTATTTTTATAAAATATAGGAAGGCCTACGACTCTATACAGTGGAGCTTTGTCCAATTTGTTTTGAAGAGTATGGGTTTCGGACAAAATTGGAGAGCGTAACATAGCGATTTTCGATATGTTGCGATACTACTTATGATTAGAATGCCACATTACCTAACCTAAGAAACTAACTCTAAACCTTATTAAATACATATAAATCCGTCAGAAATAAAACGTTATCGTGTCAAACATACATTAACAAGCAACTAAGCCAATTTTTTTCACTACCAGCGAAGAAATCCCAAGATAATATATATTAATAGTAATGTTATTACATACATCAAAGTACAAAGACTCATACAAAATAAAGCACCCGGCTTGACCTTACAGTGGTCACCTATTCTAGGACGCGAGACTACAACAAAAGAAACGAAAAGAAACATGCAACAACATCTTAAGCCTCTGATTTTACTAACAAGACGAGGCACTTTAAAGACTCAGACCCGATGATGGTGGTGGCCATACTCCAGAAAGATCATAACTCAAAGCGCTATAGCTATTGGAACGTCGATCCGATGGATCCTCGGGTGAATCCGGTACTGAAGCCTGACCACTATGGATGGGAGAATGTCTGGGATAGCGTTCCAACTCCTCGATGAACTGTAAGTAGCATCAATGTCCATCGGCAAAGAGGTGGAAGCAGGAGCTTCTTCTTCTTCTTCTTCTTCTTCTTCTTCTTCTTCTTCTTCTTCTTCTTCTTCTTCTTCTTCTTCTTCTTCTTCTTCTTCTTCTTCTTCTCCCTCGCACATCCAACCCTCGGATGGCGGAATGAGTTCCCAACTCTTAGGCGGTCTCAACGTCTTTCCAGCCACTCTACGATAAAGGGAACTACTAGCAACAGTAGGAGAAGGCGAAATTACTTGACAGGTTGATGATGACCTTCTTGGTGAGTTGTGCGGCATTGATGCATGAGCATCATTATAGATAAAACATCCTAATTCATGTTGTATTCTTCACCTAATTTCTTAGATTCATGCTAAAATTGGTAAAAATAGTTATAATTGTTAGAACATGTTTATTTATGATAAAACACTGGTACTTTGAGTATTTTGTTGATCATTTATAGGAAAAATAGAAAAAGGAAGCTTGAGGAGCAAGAAAGAAGGAATTTGGAGCATTCTGCCAGAGCCCCCACGCCTAGGCGTCCAGAGCAACAGCCCAGGGTTAAGCCATCCATGCCTAGGCGTCCCAAGTTCTCCTCAGGGCCAAGCCAACCACGCCTAGGCGTGGACATCAACGCCTAGGCGTGGACATCAACGCCTAGGCGTGGCCCAACAAGCCTCAAGCACATCCAGGGTACTCAAGGCCCACGCCTAGGCATCCAACTCAATGCCTAGGCGTGGCCAAGCAACCTGAAGCTCAAAATACAGGCGTTAGAAGCCACGCCTAAGCATCCAGAAGCCATGCCTAGGCGCCAGAAGATGAAGCCTAGGCGTGGGAAGCTTTAAGTTAAGCAATACAGAGCCAAGCCCCACTCCAGAGTCCCACGCCTAGGCGTGGACAGCAAAGTCTAGGCGTGGGAAGCTCACAGACTTGGCAGAATTAGATTTTTTTTATTTTTAAGAATTGTAATCCAATTTGATTTCTTTAGTACACCTATATATAGATGGAAAACTTCACATTAGAACAAGCCAACATCTTTGGATCGTTTTTCATTTTTGGTCATAGTCTAGAACTTTTACATTCTTTTGCTTTAGAGAATCACCTTTAGTTTCTCTCAAGTTTAGTTCTAGTTCTTTGAAGTTTTCCATCACTTTTTCTTGTAACATTCATTCAAATAATAAAGAGAAAATTCAGTTCTACCTTATTGTCTTTGAAGATTCTATCTTTCTCATACTTTCTTTGAAGTTCTTTGAATGTTCATGCATTCAAGAACCATATTCATAGCTTTCTTGAAGTCATTCATCATCATG
>JASCZI010122052.1:0-18294 GCA_036250425.1 Stylosanthes scabra | reverse complement strand
TATATATATATATAAAAAGTTTTTGTATGTTGATATCACATCGAATCAATTTGAGTACGAAATGCTAGACTACCTACCAAAGTAAAGTCCAAAAAAAAAAGGACCACCTCCACCTACCAAAGTGGTGATATTTGGGGTCACCTTTCTAAACCATAATTGCCTTGTATATGTATATGTAGTTCACGGTATTCTTTAATCACTTGCATACAAGATACAAGGTGTTCGATGAACATTATTTCATGATGAACTTTTTTTTCTTACACTATATATACTTCTACTTTCTTTTAAACTTTGCACAAGAAAAATCACTCTTTTCTCTTTGAGCCTTCTCTCTCTTTCTACATACTTCTCTTAGATTAGTTGTTCAATATTTTCTATTCTGTGAATTCCTTTGATGCATGTTTCTCTATTTATTATTTACTTAATTATTAGGTTAATGCTATACATTATTTTTATTTGAAGCTTTCACATGTCATATGTTAATGATGCATATCTTTTAATCTTCCTTAGATTACGAGAAGTTTACGTAAACATCTTCTTAAAATTTCTTTATGATGTTGATCAAATAAATAAAATTATTTTATCGTGATGAATTAGTCCTTGACATGTAAGATTAAAGATATCATAAAAACAAAAAAATTTTACTTTACACATGTATGTTATCGTTATCTATGAAGTTAACAAATATTCTGCCACTTAATATAATGATATTAATATTGGTATTGGATTGTTGTCTAAGCCTAGTAGCCTACCCTCCGCAATTCCATCCCTTTTCCTTTTTAAAAAAAATATTTTGCCAGTACGTCAAAATTTATCAGTGAACAAATTTTACTTTATATAACGTATTTTCCTAATTAACCACAAATTAAACAATAATAAGCACTATAATATTATTAACATGTACCGTTATGATGATTGATGTTTGTTAATTTGCAGCAATTGAATTTGGTGAGATATTAAGTTCCGGAGTAGTACTAAGTACTTAGAATACAAAATTTCTTTATTTAACTTAATATTTATAGTTTAATTTATAATTATATATTTATAATATATATATTGTTATATATTTATTTCATTAATAATTAATAAATAAAAACATAATTCAAAATAGACAAAAAATTATATCTACTTAACTATGGGTATCATCAAACTTTTCGGACCTTGTGCTTTACCCAAGATTATCCATCAAGATCTTAAGACAGCGGTTAGGAATGTGAACTATTGGACTGTTATTGCATCTTGAATTGTTTATCTTATGGTAATAATCTCAATCATTTATCACTCAATTAAATCACTTCTAATTAAACTATGTGTTTATTTCTTTTTAAGGTAAACTGTATATTGTTTTAGTTTCAGATTTCTTGACAAGGCAGCGATCATTGAAAATGATGGAAACTCAGTAGAGACACAAATTAAATTAAAGCGCCCATGAAAGCTTGCAAGTGTGACTAAGGTCGTGGACGAGACACAAATGAATGTGTGTTGCACAAACATCCACGTTCTTCATCAAACAGGGTGTTATCATGGACAGAACCTTTAGCAAATTAAAGGGTTCCAAATTCCTTAGGCTTCAATAATGTTAGTTCATCCTTGCCTCCCATGGGAATGATAATAGCGGTCATCTTCTATGACAAGATCGTGGTACCGTTGCAAAGAAAACTAACCGGGAACGAGAGAGGAATCAACATCCTTCGGAGGATCAGTTTTGGAATGGTTTTCTCCAGCATTACGATGGTAGCAGCTGGAGTTGTAGAGAAGAACAAACTTCACTATGTTGAGATGAACCCTTTAAAAAAGGGTCACTAACCATGAGTTTGTTTAAGGATATTGCTTATGATTTAGGATTAAAGTTTAAGGAAAATGTTTTAATTTGAGTTTGTTTTTCTATCCTCCTCCGCCGTATAAAAAGAGAGTAGTAATAGGTTAGCTACTTGACAAGTGTTATTATAGTATTTGGTTAGTTATTTAACAAGTGTCTAACCTTAATAGTTAACGAGTATCCAATTTAATAAATAGACATAAATATCCATGAAAAATAACATGAAAATTTAAAAAAGATAGTTAAAAAGGTCGTTATATTTTATCTATTTTTATTTTATATTCCTATCATATAAAAAAATAATAATAATAATAGATTAGTTACTTAATAAAATATCTAACTTTAATGGTGGATAAGTATCCAATTTAATAAATTTGCATTAATTCTCATGAAAATTAATATAATTTTTTTTTAAAAAATAGTTAAAAAAATCATTATATTTTGAACAATGCTACGAAACTAACCTTAGAGAGCCATTGGGGAACCAATAATTAAGAAATAAGTTTTTAAAATTTTAATGACATTAAAAGTATTTAAAAGAAAAATGGTGCTACGAAACCAACATTAGGGAGCCATTAGGGGAACTAATAAGCTTAATTAGAAAAAAAAAAGAAATGAAAAGTTAGAAAGAGAGGAAGAGATGGACATAGCCTATTGACCACTTATTAACTAGCTACAGATAGACTCCCTAAACTTTCTCTTAAAAAATATAGTTATATACCCAAAAAAAAGAAAAAAGTGGTTATTAGATAAGCCAATTGGTGCTCGGTAGATTGTCCTGAACTCGTTTAACTACTATTGCAACTTATACCGCCTGAGCCAAGTTGACTCTTTCGAAATAAGTTATGATTTTACTAGCTCAACTCATTTTACGTGTGATTTGAGTCAATTCGCGACTATTTTGAGAGGGAAAATTTTCTTAAATAAATTATTTAAAAACTTTATTTCCTAAAACAAATAAAAAAGATATTATTTACAAGAATCCAACTTTTTTTTTGGATTTTCCACGAAGTTCGCCCTAAGATCCGGCAATTTTGGTGAAAAATGGAAGTTCTTAGCAACTCACGGCGAACTAGGATAGTTTTCTACCGAGGTTGCTTCATGTTCGCCTTAACCTGCGGCGAACTTGGTACTGATTCCCAAAATCGCTGCAACTTCCGGCGAACTTGATGCAGCTACCTCCCCCTATAAATACGACCGCATTCCGGCACCCAAATCACCCCAAACCTTCCTCATTTACCAAAACTTCTCACTCTCTATTCCTTTTTCTTTCTTCAACTCACATATGTTTTATTTTTATTTTTATTTTTATTTTTATTTTATATATGGGTGATAGAATATTAGTTTCGATTCATTACGATGGTCAAATAATAAAAGACCATGAGGGAAATGATGTCTTCAGTTGTGATCAGCCAACCTTTGTTTGTTGGCCACACGAAGAAATGTGTTTGGAGGAACTGAAGGCTTTTATCTTGCGCTCTATTGGAGAGTACAGAAGACGAGTGCAGAAAGCCTACTACAGATATGCACACGAAGTGGACGGAATCTTTCATTTCAAAAGGTACAGGTTTGTTTAGTTAAATTTTGCGATTATTTATGAATAAATATAATAATAGTATAATCCTTTGATTGAACAGATTTCGTTTACGTTACGATGCCAGTTTCTCGTTAAATAAATAATATTTGACACCCTAATTAAATTAAGGTCATCTTATACATCTAATTAATTAAACTAATGCTAAATAAATAAACAAATAACTAAATAAATAAATAAACTACTACTAATACTAATAATACTAATGTTATTCTAATTAAAAAAATCCTAAACTAATACTAATATTAGATTTATTCTAATAAAAATTCTCAAACTATAATACTAATCAACCAACTTAGCATTAGTCTAACTTAAATTAAATTGATTTTTTACTGCTAATATTACTCTAACAAAAAACCCTAAACTAATACTAATACCAACATTATTCTAATTAAAAGATTCTAAACTAATAATAATATTCCTAAACTATATAAAAACCTAATAATTAATTAATAAAATAACAAAGTAAATAAGATTAAAAAAAAAAAAAAACAAAAGAGAGAGAGTAGCATATCTGGTGCTGCCGAAAATGAAGGAAGGAGTGAAAGTGATGGGAATAAAAAATTGTGAGGTGGGGTATATATAGGCACCAAGTTCGTCGTGACTTGAGGCGAACATGAAGCACATTTCGTCAGAAAGCAACCTAGTTCGTCGTGACTTAATAAGAACTTTATTTTTTCACCAAATTCGCCGTGACTTAAGGTGAACTTCGTGTAAAATACAAAAAAAAAGTTGAATTCTTGTAAATAAAGTCTTTATGATTTGTTTTGGGAAATAAACATTTTAGTTATTTTATTTGAGAAAATTTTCCATTTTGAGAGCTCTTGATTTTTAACAGAAAGGAGAGAAAGAGAGTTAGTAACTTAGATTTATGGTGTGTGAGAGAAGGAAGAAGTTTATTGGTAAAAATGCTTGTATACCTAGCATTATTTAAAAAATAATTATATTTTTATTTTAGTTAAATATTATAGCATTATAATATATTTATATAATCAAAATAATAAAATTTGTGTATTTTTTTTATGACAAGTAATTTTTCATTTTTTTTGTAAGTGGGTTAATTATATTATATTATTAATGGCATATAATAATAATAAGGGTAAAGTATATTTTTTGTTTCTGAAATTTATTAAAAGTTTAAAAAATACTCATAAATTTTATTTTGTTTTAATTTCGTCTCTTGAGTTTTTTTTGGTGACCAAAGTCCCTGAAGTTTTTGACTTACATCAAATGTATTTCTGGCGGTTAATTGTTTTAAAAAAATATAAGACTGTTACTTTAGGAATAAAAAATATAATTTACCCTAATAATAAATATAAATATATAAAGCTTGTTTAATCAACAGTTATTTATAATTATTTTCTTTTTTTACATTTTACTAGAGTAACTAAAAATAGGGTATAGAATGATGAGTTCCTAATGTTACCTATATCCTTAATTAATTGTATACAAAGTAAGGTTTACTATTGGAAATCATATATGAAGACTTAGAACAGAGAATATATACACTATCTACTTGCTTCCTTGAGAAAATTGCTAGGCATAATATAGAATCATGGAAAATTAAATTAGGCACGAGATATAGTTAATAGAATTGATGAAATAAATGACATAAGAAATAACACGCTAACACTTGCATGAAGCATTGGCATCCTTTAAAGGTGGCCATAATAATATGGATTCATTATTTGAGATAGCTTAAGAAATGACAACACTTTGAAGAACTACTTTACCCTAAAAAAATTTAACATAATATAATGGAAACTAAAATTTAATCATATTTCAAATTTTTTTCTCATTTTGTCTGTATATTTATTTTTAAATTCTAAGTTTTTTTTCTTCTTTATTTTCGTTCTTAATGTGGTGAATTGTGCTTGTAAAGCAGTAATGGAGGCAATAAACCTGCTTGTTATATATGGCTTGAAAATCATGCTTTTAATTTGTTGCGAATTGAGGTAGTACTTTGTTGATGTTGTTGAATGTTCCTGTTGGCACTCTGATTCTATGAACTCATGAATTCTTTTTTTCAATGCTTGTAAGTTTGTTAATTTAGCACTTATATTGGAATATTATGTTGCCTCTTAAATTTTATGGGGCATAGTGATTTTAAAACGAAATTTTTTATATAGATGAAAACTGCTTAACCGGTTGGGTTGGTCATAAACAATCAATGTTCTAAAATTGAAGGTTTATGAAAAAAAAATAGGCTTAAGAGGTAAACCTAAATTAAATGAATCGGGTAAGTCTATTTGATATAGAGTGTTAATTATCTACTTTAAATTAAATCACTACAACCAATATGATTTGGTTTAGTTGTGAGTTCACTATTTCGCTTAAGCAAATGTTGAGGATTCGAATCTCGACTTGTGTATACAACAATTCATTGGTCAGCGACAGACCATTAAATGGACTCTGATCCGCGGTAAATTAATCATCGACTTGTCGGATTGGGGATACCATGGGTAAAAAAAAAATAACTATGCGCCATATTATTGTTAGCATATTTCAGTACAATATAGAGTTAATAAAAAACATATAAATAGTTTAAAAGAAAATATATTATTATTAGAATAAAAAATTGTAAGATTTGATATTAATAAGTGATATTAATTTATGAGAAATACTTGATTTGTAGTTCAACATCATGCTTTGATCAATATTGATGACCAAACGATGGTTAAAATTAATTAAAAATGATGATCATATAGCATTCTTCTTAATTTATTAATTAATTTGGTCAATTGATTTTTCAATATTTATGATGATAATCTATTAATTGATTTGATTTAATAATTTAAGGAAAACAGGAAACACTCTCAAGAGCGTGTCATATTAACGCTTCATTATTAAGTGAATAACCCAATTTTAATATTATACTAGTGTATTTACCCGTGCCTTGCACGGAAAATTTAATTTAAATTAGAAATATCACTCATTATTATTAGTTATATATAAAATAATTAAAATAGTATATAACTTATGAATACAAATAATAATGGATATTAAGAAGGCATGTACATTTTGTGTCTTTTTTTATAAAAATATATCTGTCATTGTTCAATATGTTTTTATCACCAGCAATACTACAGAACCAACATTAGAGAGCTCTTAGAGAGTCAATAATTAAGTTATCATCTAAAATTTTTTAAAAAAAAACTATCATCCGAAATTAAAAGACTTTATTATCCAAACACAATAAAAATGATCATCCACATAATATATGAATGAGAAATGATTTGAAAGTCTAAATCATAAGCCTAATTATAAGCCTAATTTCTATATAGGAAAATTTACATTTTTAAAAAAATATTTATGATTAAATTCTTTACTCTTTTTAGTATTAGGCTTATAAATAGGCTTATGATTTAGCTCTCTTTAACACAAGTCTATATGAATAATTATCATCCGTAACTCATCTATCATCACCATCAAGTGCATTACCTCCTGTTACGGACTGGCCCAATAAGGCCCAATCCGTTAGTCAATGATCAACTTACTTGGCCCATAAAGTTAAGGATCAAACTAAAGAGGAAAGATTCGATAAGATCTTGAAGAGATTCTATCCGAATCTTAACCACCCACTACTATATAAGCAGGGGGCAACATCTCCTCAAGGTACGCGTTCTCTAAACCCTACCCCCCATATTTGACCTAAAGCTCCATAATCCTAATTTTGGACCTCTAGGGCTATTATTTACATACATCAATTCCCTTTCTCGACAATAGTTCCCGGGCTCTTCCGAGTGCTTCATCCATCGGAAGGTACATTCTCTCTAACTTGTTCTCTTTGTCTAGTCCCTCACACTCAAAAGTTCTTTGAACAATCGTTAAGTATTCCCGAACTTAACATTGGCGCCGTCTGTAGGGACCTAGCTCTGAGAAAAAAAAGAGACGAATCATGAACTCCCATGTAAAAGATGGATGAAATCCCGCACAACAACAATGGAGGCAACAATCCATCGGAAAAAGAAAAAAAAACTCCGCATAACCACTATCATGGACAAATAAAAAAAAAGGGCGGCTGCCGCAGAGAGAACAATTGACATCGTTGTGAATCCCAACGCCACATAATGGTAGTAATCACCACCAACATCACAAAGCCAGAAAACAAATTTCCGCACAAGTCATCTCAATGAACCAGGTGATATCCAAACAATATTTCTTTTTTATGATAAATTACTTCCTAAAAGTAATACGGAATTAAAAATTCAAGAAAAGAGCATATAAAATAAAAAAGAATGAATGATGTCATGATCAGAAGATTAATTAAGTGGTGTGCATCCGAGTTGAAAATCTTAGAAGATGGGTTACAAATTGCAATTGAATGGTATGTGTTATACACTATTCCTAATCAGAGAAAGGATATTATATATTATTGTTAAAATCTGCGCCACTAGAAATTTATTATACACATCATGGTAGAGCCTGCGCATTACAAACTGCGCACATGCATATTCTTGAATTATATATATTATATATGATTATATCAAAACTCTAGATTCTTGTAATTACGGGTGGATGTGAATAATCACCGACTTAAACAAAAAAAAAAAATTTAAGCACATGATTTTCTTTGACCTGCGGCAAAATAGTGGTTGAAAACAAGGGCAATGCTTCGACTACGACACTACTGTTCCTCACTTGATTTAAGAATATAATGTACGTGCAAGGCTCAACCACTAATGATAAGAATTACTTCATTGAAAGATTTAGGATTGAATTGTCTGATTTCTCTAAGAAGATAAGTGCTGAGAAAAGGTGATCCCTACGAAAAGATAGACTGCGCCGTTACTAATACTTTGCGGGAGAAGTACAAGAACATGCTTTAGCTGTTGGAAGATGAAACGGGTCAGTCCCAATACTAGGGTTATTTGGAAGCTGCATAACCTGCTTATTACCTTCTTATACATAGATTTAATCTCTCAGATAAGAGAAAAAAAGAGTCCAGTTTCAAGAAAAAGCTAACAAGCCTAAAAAGAACGATGAACCAAACACCAACATTGACTACAACGGGAGAATCTCAAAATGTTTCAAGTTGTATTATGCAACCTTTCTAATCTCAAAGAAGAGAACAAAAAGAGCCCATGAGCCAAAACAAAGGCTTTAAACTCGAACCCAAAGGGCAACCTATAAAGTGGTCGGAACAAACACCACGGCACCACACCGAACTGATCACTCGGTGCTGAGCTGCAAACGAGTAAGTTATGCAAACCGATAGTTGAAAATAAGACATCGCGGCAAAAAAACTTAATAAAAATACACAAAATGCACAAACAAGAAAAAAACACAAGCTACAAAAGTACGCTAAGTGCAAGAACAAAAAGGCTTCGTTAAGTGCTAAAGCGCAAAACTGAGCGCAGGCACTAAAATCGCAGCAAATAAAACGAGCAGAAATGAAGATGCAAAAATTCATAAGCCACCAACGAAGGGCAACCAAGTTAGAAAATATTCACAAAAAGTGCCCAATAGGCACAATGCCAAAAATTGACATCAACAAATAAGCCACAAAAAGGAGGCAATTAGCAACAGCCCCACAACGGGAGAACCTCAAAAGGCTTCAAGTTGGGGGCATCCCGAAAAGAAGATAAGGAACTCAAAGTCATGACTCATGATCAAAGTGGGAAAAGCTCATGAAAGTTGAAGCTCTCATCCAAAGCAAAGAGCACACACTCCATGCACACAAGCCTGAAGAAAAGAAGATAAGTAAAATGCTTTTGAATCAAAGAAAGCATCAAGAAACACCTTCGAACTTAAAATCACCGTGTTCAAAAGAAATGAACATCAACAAGCAACTAAAGAACAAACCACCCTCTCTGAGTTGGTCCATGGAAGATCCTCGCGAGAGAGAGAACATGATATCAACATAAAACCACGACATCCGGGAAAGAGAACGAAATACTCGCATAATGCATCCCGCGAAGAGTAATTGATGATGCACATAGTCGATTTTCATCCTCTGTTGCAAAACATGTTGATAAGATTGAGAAACAAGTTGTCAAGCACACTATCATGCAAGATCTCACAACTAGTTCTCTCTCTTGCAAGTATAACACATTCCCTCCATAAAATGATAACCAATAAAGTTATCCCAAAAAAGGAGCACCTGTTGTACAATTTCGAAAAGTTTGGTGTACTAAAAAAAAGCATTCCCAATGCTTAGTAAAAGCCTTTGCCAGCTACAAATTGAAAATGTACCTCCAAGTACACCAAATTTTATTCAACTCTGAGGTCACTGGCTAGCGGAGAAAGTGCGCCCGAAGCACCTACATGCAAAACTTTACCACCAAGGAGACTGCCAAAGATTTGCATAAGTTGGGGGAAATTCTCCGAGGATACCTAGATAGTTTCAACATCGAGTGTACACAGATCGAAAGCTTACAATCATAAGCAATATTTGGCTCTTTGATAAAAGACCTAAGAGAAGACACCCCATCCTTAAAGAGTTTTAACAAAAAGACCCCATAGCCTATGAAAAGGATCCAAAAATGCTCCTATGACTATATGCAACAAGAAAAGGGTAAAGGTGCGGAAAAATCCAACCGAATTAAGAAAAAATCACCCTGAAGAACAAGATCATGGGACAACCGGAACAGAAGTGAATAGAGGTCAAGCCGACCTTACTACTTAACATTCGATATTTCTCTAACTCAGTTATCGCATGAAGTCTTTCAAATGAAAAGAATACCCGCTCCCAGGGTCACAAAAAGCAGAAAACACTTCAACAAAAATGCTATTACAAGTACAACAAAGTCTCGGGGCATGATACCAAAGACTGCAGAGACTTTCTAGAAGCTCGTCAAACAAATCCTGAAATCAAAAAGTCCATGAATATGTGGACAGGCAAAAGCAAAAAGATGAAGAACATAAGACTAAGACAAAGAATAGACAGGCCGGAGAAAGACGACCCTAAAGTGCACCGTGTGCATCGGGAAATTGCAATAGTCGTAGGGGGAATCCCGGAAGAAGGGAACCCGCATCTAAAAAGCGACTAAAAGAAGCCGGAGCTCGTGCTTGGCCGTCAAAGTAATACCGAGAGCCCTAGTTAGCAAATCACCCCCTATGGTAACCACCGATAATAGAAACCAATCGCTGGTGATTTCCGTAGTCACAATCGACACTATAATCCGAAGAGTGTTCGTAGACCAAGGAATCTCAGCCGACATTCTATTTCGGAGATGCTTTGACAACTTAGTTAAATATCTCCGAAAGAGATTAACCCAGATAGCTTCGTCACTTTGTGGTTCACCATTAGGGACCCTTCGGATACAAAGAAAACGAAAGTTAGAGAGCTAGTGGAAATTCTTCACTGACGATGGAAAGGTTGAAGTCGTTAGAGGAGATAAGTCGGAAGTAGAAAAGTGCCATATCGTCACAATGCACGATTCCAAAGATTAGCTACCAAAGCCGGAAACGGCGGGTAGAGCCCATCTCGCTGACTTAGAACCACCCGGTAGAAAGATACCGGAAAAAAAACAGCGAGCGAGAGAGCTGAAAAAAAGTTCAAATCTGGCCAAAAGACGTACAGGCTACAATGAAAGCAAAAAACAAAAACCTGGCAGAAGAAGTAAAGAGTATCTAACCCACTTCTTAAAAAGGAATGTGGATTTGTTTGCTTGGATTGTAGCCGACATATACCCAAATTCCTCCAACCACAAGCTGTCTATATTCCTGGAAACAAACCGGTAGCACAAAAGTTGCGGCGTATGAATCCGGAAAAAGCCTCTAAAGAAAGGAAGCAAGTCTAGAACTTACCTAAGGCTCATGGATAAGGTGTTCAAAGATCCAAAAAAAGGCATATTAGAAGTATACATAGACGACATGCTCGTCAAGACAAAGGCTAAAGAAAACTTCGAGAAAGTTTTCAGCAAACTCAGAAAACCCTAGATGCGGCTCAACCTAGCAAAGTATAGATTCGCGGTTGACGCCGGAAAATTCATCGGCTTCATCATAACCAGTCGAGGAACTAAGGTTAACCCGGAAAAATGTCAAGCCATCATCTCTATGAAGCAGTCAGAATCATTAAAAGAAATGCAAAGCCTAAAGCGAATGGCTGACAGCATTCTCAAGATTCCTAACAACCTCTGCAAGATAAGCAGCACCGCTGTTCAAACTCATGAAAAAAGCGGAGTCCAAGTAGACAGACAAATGCGAAAGAGCTTTCAAAAGCTTTAAAAACTACTTGGTGGTACCACCAACCTTGATTAAGGCGGAAGAAAGAAAACCTCTTGGCCGCCGCCAAAGAAGTAGTGGCCGGAGCGCTAAAAATAAATCCCTCGCAAGAAGAGAGATAGAAAAAAGAAGAAATGAACCCCAAGAGAACCTATTAAATAAGCTTCTCAAGATTCAGGGGGCAAATAAATGTCATCTTTACTATGACACGAAAGCAAAAGGAAAATGGAAATATTTCCTTAGAAACGACTGAATTAAAACAACGGCACGTAGCACTTCACCCCTGGAATCAAAATGCATTAACTTCCGAAGAAAGATGCGTGAAAATACTTGCAAAAAAGGCTATCCGCATCTACATAGAAGAAAAAAAGGCACCTTCCGAGAAAATGTCAATAAAGCCTCTCGAAAGGAAAGCCATGAACGCTTTCGAGAAAAAGCACACTCCAAGAAGGTATTATAAAAACTTTCCGGAAAAAATGTACTAACACCTTCTTAAAAGAAGCGTTAAAATACCTTCCGGAAGATCATAAAGAGAAACAATCAAAGTACTTGGAATGTTTAAATAAAAAGCAAATAACTACTGGGAAATCGAATAAGCACATTCATTTTCCGAGTGGGGGCAATGTTACAGACCAGCCCAATAAGGCCCAATCTGTTAGTCAATGATCAACTTACTTGGCCCATAGAGTTAAGGATAAAACTAAAAGAGGAAAGATTCGATAAGATCTTGAAGAGATCCTATCCGAATCTTAACCACCCGCTACTCTATAAGCAGGGGGCAACACCCTCTCAAGGTACGCGTTCTCTAAACCCTACCCCCCATATTTGACCTAGAGCTCCATAATCCTAATTTTGGACCTCTAGGGCTATTCTTCACATACATCAATCCCCTTTCTCGGCAATAGCTCCCGAACTCTTCCGGGTGCTTCGCCCCTCGGAACGCACATTCTCTTTATCTTGTTCTCTTTGTCTAGTCCCTCACACTCGAAAGTCCTTTGGACAATTGTTAAGTATTCCCGAACTTAACACCTCCCAAATATGTTAGTTCTCAAAACTTTCCATTTTATCATATATCTCTATTTAATATTCCTGTTAAAATGAGGCGAACCTGTCGAGTAAGACTCGTTTATCCGTCTAAAACAAACAGACTTTTCCAAAATGATAACTACTCTTTTGGTCATTAAGGTTTTGAGCCAAAATCAAATTGGTCCAAAATCTTTTTTTGTCAAAATGATCCTTAAAGTTTTATTCCTGTATAAAATTATATATATATATATATATACTATTAATTAGAAACCCTAATTTTTCATTCATTTCAACCCTCTCACATCAACTTTCCTCTTCTCCTTCTCAGCATGTTCCTCCCTCCTTCAGCCTCCTCCAACCGCCGTCGCAGCCACCCATACCTCCGCCTACACATTCAATCACTTTCCTATACTAACTCACGCCCTAATCTCTCTCGTTTCCCTTTCTTCTGCCTCCATCCGAACTAACACACCATCGCGCCACCACCTCCGCCTCTACTCATGTCCAGCATTGGCGTCAGCCTATTCTACTCGCATCAAGCAGCAGCGTTGTGCGCCAGTCTCTCTCCAGTCAACTGTGCCTCCGCTTCTAGTCGTCGTTATTCTTCTTCTTCTCTTCATATTTTTATTTTATTTTTATTTTGAATCTGCATATTTTGAAATCAGGATATTCATCTATTTCTTTTTAAACTTAAATCTGTATTGTTTATATTTTAAATCTTGTAGATTTATTATATAAAAGATTTTAAATCTGTTTGGTAGATTTAAAATTTGATATATTTGATTTGATTTAATTATAAGTAATGGGGCGAATATGAGTAATGGATGACCCGCCTCATACCTATATTGAACTAAAGATGTATTACCCAAGCCTATTAATACTTATTCAACCATTGAAAAGACATGTTCCATTCAAGACATGGCAGGTCGAGACATGCCAAATTGCCATCCCACCCATTAAAAATGAAGACTAAATGTGTTGAGTCTAATTAATCAGTAAAAATGGCGTGTTATGCTTGTCTGTTTATCTTTGAAAAATTTTAAAAAATAACCAATACTATTTCCTTTTTATTTTTTAATTCGACCTAAAAACTCAATTTTCCACTAATGACTAAAGAATTCTGTTTTTTCTAAAAAAAAATGTTATCCTTTATCCATTTTTTTTTATTTTTGAGTTAAAAATTTGATATTTTAAATAGCTTTTAAAAATGATAAATAATTAATTAACTAGGCCAACCTATCCAATTAGTTGTGCTTACTATAACAAGTCATGCTGAAAAAAATTTGGATTGTAATTAAAATGAACTTAAACAGACCAACCATGTGTTTAAGCATACGGGCTTAAATTTGTTTTATAGCCTGATTTTTAATTATCCTAATAAAAAAGATAGATACTTGATGATATTCACATATATTACATTTAAAAATAAAAAATATAGCATAATCTAATATTATTCAACAAAATTTAAAATAGTGTTATATAATTCAAATATAAATTTAATAAAATCTAATGTAAATATCAAATATACACATATGTTAAATAAAAATAAAACAAAAATAATTTACAATATAAAATAACAACATAATTCTTAATAAATTTACATTTATGAAAATTTAGCGAGTTCTCATACCGTAAGAAAAACAAATGAATTGATTATCTAAAGATATATAAAAGGATTATGTTCTTAGAGCCGTCAAAATATGCCGAACCTATCAGACCAGCCCAAACAGTCATTAATGGCAGACTTTTCCCAAACATATTAGCTCAGTTAATAATGCAGGTTAAATGGATGAGTTCGATTAACCCAAGAAAAGTGTATGGTTAAATAAAATATTTCACGGGCTAAATTTGTTAGCCCAATTAAATTTTTTTTGAATCTTTTCAAAAAATAGTTTAACATAGTGGAGTCTGGAATTTAATTATATTTGAAGTTATTTTTTAAAAAATGTCATTTTCGTCCAAAGGTTTTTTATCGTATAAAATTAGTTTAAATTTTTTGAAAATAAATAAAAAACCGACTAACATGTTTAATTCATCGAGTTGGATGTAAATAATCCAGGTTGACAAATTATATCTCTTGAATAAAGCAGAATTAAGTTGTACGTCTAAATTAAATGGGTCGATAAACCCTTTTGATTGACAACTTTAATTATGTGCTTTAAATTAAATTATTACATGACATGCTATTATTAGCATATTCCCGTAAGAAAACATATAAATAGTTTTAAAAAACAAAATAACAAAACACATCATTTTAAATTAATGATATAGAAAAAAAAATTTGGTGACTAATTGTATAAAAATTGAGTAATGCTAGGGAGCCCATGAGTATAATTATGGAAATAATGGGTGGTAAAAGAGGAAAGAAAAAAGAAAGAAAATTGATATTGGCTCCCTATGAGCTCCCTAACGTTGGCTCCCAAGACTTTCTCATAAAGATTATAATAACTAATTGTAATGATTGATATTAATTTATTAATTATATTGATCAATTTAATGCACAATGTTTATGTTAATTTTCTAATTGATTTGATGAAATTAATTAAGAGATATAAATAGGGAAACACCCTCAAGAGCATGCTATGTCAGCGCTCCAATTAAGTGTAGAAATCCGATTTTAATATTATATATAAATTTGTCAATTTGAAAAGAGAAATAAAATCCACCTTAAAAATATGACCAACCGTTATAATTTTTAACTCTACAAATATAAATAATAGTAAATAATATTTTAATTTACAAATTTTAATAATATGAGTATGATAAAAATAATGATTGAAAATATATAAATATATTTTTATTTTAATTAATTAAATAAATAAGACCCAATAAAAACTAAAATTAATTCTTTTTATTGAAGAAAAAAGATACGATTTGAACTCTACTATTTATGATATAAAAGTTACACATTGTTTGGATGTATAATAGAAAATAAAAGGAAAGAAAATAAGAGGAAGGAGAATAGAAAGAAAGGAATAAAAAAAAAGCGGATAATTTTACGTGTTGTTTGGATTTAAAAAAATGAATGGAAATAAAATGAAAAAAAATTTTATTTTGTTTGGAATGAAAGAAAAGTGAAAAAGTATAATTAAGTAAAATCACATTTATACTCTTATTTAAATTATATATAAATTATGTGTTTAAATAATTTTTTATTTAATTTTAATTTTAAGAACTTATTTTACATATTAAAAATTTAAAATTCTAAAATAACATTTATATCCATATATTTGATAACATGGATGTAAACATAGTATTTTTAATTAATTTTAAATACAATAAATAATTAAAATAACAAAAGTAATTTATAAGAATTAACTTTATAAAAAATAAAAAATATTTATAATAAGTTATATAAATAATATTTTACATTGTAAAAATTTGACTAAGAAGAACAAATGAGAACAAAAAAAAATTTTAAATAAATAAAATAAAATTGATATTTACTAAAATATATATTTCTGGACATATTTACTAAAATATATTATATTAGTACCGGTATTAGGTTAAAAGAGAAAAAAAGTGGTATTGAAAAAGCAATCATTACTGTTTTAAATCATCATTAATTTTTTTAAAAGAGAAAGAGAGTAGTATTGAGAAAGTAATCATTATTATTTTAAAACGTCATTAAAAATGTTATTATTGTTTTAGTTAATTTTTGAACCAGGTCCATCATGGGTTTTTTTATTAGAATACCTTCGTTTTCAAAACTTATTATGAGAATGCCCTCGTTTTGAAACTATTCACGAAGCTGCTCTCGTTTTGCCTAAGTGGCGACACAGTGGCAGCTTTTTTTTTCAGGTGCTGACTAGGAGGCGCTACTGGGGAAGGCGCATCCAACGTGGAGGCGGCAACACGGCAAGCGCCTCCCCCTTAAGACGCTGAAGTGGAAGGCGCCTCTTCCTTGAAGACGACTTATGGGATGGTGCCATGTGTGGAAGGCGCCTCTTCCTTGAAGACGACTTATGGGATGGTGCCATGTGTATGAAGGTGCTAACCGTGAAGGCGCCTCCTTGCTGAAGGCAAGAACTGCACCTCAGCCGAGGTGGCACACCAGCCTCAACAAGTTCTTCCAATACCAGTCATTAACAAAACCTGCTCAATATAGATAACAGATACATAGTAATATAGATCATTTCCTAATCTCTTTTGTTGGTTTCTAATAAAGATTATGATAAAAAAAATTTATGTCTAAAAAATTGTATTTACACTCTTATAAAATATGTTATTTTTTTTTTAAGAATACGAGGCAATATATTAGAGTTTCTTAATTACTAATTCAGAAAGACTAAAAATTAAAATTTTTCAATCTAATTAATCAACAATTTATATTTATTTTTCTTAATTTTTTATTTATTATAATAATTGCAAATTATTACTTAAAAAATTTTCTCACACATTAAATGCGCCTAAAAATTTATACCAATAAACTATTAAAAGTTACGTGAGTTGTGGCATGCAAGATATGTGCCATCTTCTCAATGGTTGGTCATGCAAATTATGTCATTGTCTTTTATTTATATATATTAAAAAAATGAGAATGGGATAAAAAAGATAATAAGCATATATACTAAGAAAAAAATATTTATCATACATGCTCTAAAAAACATTATAATTATTGTGAATTATTTTTTGCTAACTATATTTATTGGGAATTGAACTATGCTCTTTTTTAAAAAAACTGAAATTATTTGTTAAAAATATATATAAATGAATTTGATTAAGATTCTGAAAATCGAATTGATTAAGATAATTGTTAATAATTTTATTGGTTAAATAGGTTCAAACAAAATTTCAATTAAAATAACTATTTTATAATAAAATAAAAATACATTCCAATCCAAGTATAAAAATAATTAAATATATAATACTATTTAAAGTCAATCTCATGTAAATATATAAAGAGTTAGTACCTCGATAAATATATATTCACGATATATAACTTTTCTATACTCTATACTCTATGAAACCTAACCTGCTTGAATTCAAAATTATATTTGATGCTTATATGTTTTATTATCAAATAATGAAGATAAAGATGCTTATATGTTTTATTATCAAATAATGAAGATAAAGATACACCTGCTAAATAGGTTTTGTTACATGGCTGATATTGAAAGAAATTGTTGAGACTGGGGTGCTACGTCGGTTGAGGCGCCTTCGCGGTTCTTGCCTTCAGCAAAGAGGCGCCTTCACGGTTAGCGCCTTCATCTACGTGGCGCCATCCCATAAGCAGCCTTCAAGGAAGAGGCGCCTTCCACTTCAGCGTCTTCGAGGGAGAGGCGCTTGTCCTGTTGTCGCCTCCACGTTGGATGCGCCTTTCCCAGTAGCGTCTCCTAGTCAGCACCCGAAAAAAAAAAGCTGCCACCGTGTCGCCACGTAGGTAAAACGAAGATAGTTTCGTAAATAATTTTAAAACGAGGACATTCTCGTAATAAGTTTTGAAAACGAAGGTATTCTAATAAAAAGTCCGTCCATCTTGGATGGACACTGAAATTAACCCGAATAACCTCGTTTTAAAAGTGTAAGAAGGGTTTGCATCCCATTGAGAAGCTAAAATCCAGAAGAATAAGTTGAGAATATGATGTTGAAGACATTCACAACGGCAATGGCATTTACAAGGTATGCCAAATTCACTTCCATCATTCCCCTTCCTTTCTCTACTTCTCTCCCTTTACCTGCTTTC
>JASCZI010122047.1:7237-17628 GCA_036250425.1 Stylosanthes scabra | reverse complement strand
ATCTTAATGAGGACGAGTATCCTCAAATCATGGAACAAGTCATGTTGAGAGGATGGAGAAGGTTGGCAGCCCCTCACACAAGTGTGAGCAAGCTGCTAGTGCAAGAGTTTTATGCCAATGCAGCCATACCCGATGAAAAAGCAGTGGAACAAGAAGAGCTCCCTTACAAGAGCTTTGTAAGAGGCAAAGAGGTGGATTTATCTCCAAGCAACATTAGGAGAGTTATGAGGTTTTAGAGGGAGACAACTGGTGCACAAACAGACTATAAGACCCGTCAAGCCATGGACCAAAGGCTTGACGAGGTCTTGGCAGACTTATGCATTCCGGGGGCTACATGGAAATTGAGTTCGGGGCAGCCGGCAGTCCCCATTCAACTTAGGCTGACTGAACTTCATCCTCTAGCAAAGGGGGTGGCAAGAATTTATCATCCATTCACTTGTTCCAACGGGGAACAAATCGGAAGAAACTATTGCTACAGCTATTCTAATTCATTGCATAATGCGGGGAGAAGAAGTAAGGGCAAAGGATATCATTTCCGACAACATGGCGGTGATAGCTCAAGGCTTACCAAACAAGGGGAACCTTGCCCTTCCAAGCACAATCTACAAGTTGTGCAAGGATGCCGGTGTTCCTTTGAGGGAATTTAGAAGAACTCCAAGGATTCTGGAATTAAGCTACATCATGGCAAGAAGAATGGAAACAACAAGGTTTCCTAGGAATCTACCACAACCACAACAAGATGATGATGATGAAGATGAACCAATTCCTCAAGCAGATGGAGGCAATGAGGAAGAAGAGGACCAACAGCAGCCACAACAAGAGCAGCAGCGACCACAACATGGTTTTCCTGATTTTCAGCCACATTATGAAAGCCAATTTCATGAGACTCTCCAAGGCATCGAATTACACCTCTCTAGCATGCAGTTTTTCCAGCAAAACTTCTATGAAAACATGGAGAAATCTCAAGCGGATTACATGGAAGAAGTCAAGCAAATCAAGGCAAAACAAGAAGAGATTTGGACCAACAACCAAAGGTTCCAATCTCAATATAGACAAGAGCAAGAGAGGCTTGCTAAGGAGATTCAAGAGGTTCAAAAAAGCCAAATTACTCAATCATTGGCTAACAACAAGAGGCTCGAAACCGAGAAGAACATGCAACTAGCTATAGAGAGGCAAGGAAGAGACATTGTGGAGATGAGAAAGCAACTCAACCTATGGACAAGGAACACTTCAGCTAGGGAGGCATACACTTGTTGGGCTCACCAACAAGCAAATCCGAATTTGAGTGAGATTCCTATCACTCAAATTCCGGACATTATGCAAACCAATGCGGAAAAAGGAAGACCTATGTTCTATGGGTGCCTCAAATCTGATTATGGGGCAACCTCTTCCTCACAAGTTGATCCTCAAGAGCCGATACCGTTGCGGACAGCACCTCCTTCTCCCGGTTTCCATCCACCACATCCTCCACCTAATTAGTCATAAGGTCGTTTAGTTCTCTTTCTCATCTCCCATTCTCTTAGTATTCTGTTGTGTGAGTTGTTTTTCTATTTTTGAGTGAGTTATGAGTTATGTTATGTGTTATGTTTTATGTCTTTTTATATTAATGAAATCATGTATTCTAGTTAAGTTAAGTGAATGAATTATGCATGATTTGGTTGAGAACTTATCATGAATGATTGTTTATGTATTGAATGTCGATTTAAGTCATTGTTTGCTAATTAAGTAAGAGGAAAACAAAATTGATGACGTTGTTTGAAGGTTGTGGAGGTAAAAATAGTATAAACCTAGACTAATGTTAATTCCTTGAAAGCTTGAGACTTAAGAGAAATTTCATGATTGAAAAAAGGATTGTAAGTAAGGTTTGTTGAACTCGTAATTGTGTGAAAAACTAATAAGAATGAGGAAGTTACTTTGATTCTTAATAAGAATGCTAAATTCTCTAAGCATCAATGGCCAAAAAGATTGAAAAGCTAAGTGCTGGATTCTGTTGAGGATAGGCTAGGGTCTAGATCCAATGGAGTGCTTTATCACTTGGCAACTTGAGCATGAAAACTCGGGATTATTCGATCGAAAGCCCATAATAAATAGCTCCCTCAATAAGACAAATGAGCCAAAAAAGTAATAGATTTGAAGGGCCAAATGCTTGTGTTGAAATGTCATGAGATAGGTTTGAGCTAGTAAATCCAATGGGGTGCTTCAACACCTATCAACTTGAGCTTGAAAACTCGAGATTGTTGATTGAAAAACTCACACTAAAAAGCCTCCTCATTGACAAGATAATAAGAGTCAGAAGTAAAGAAAAGGAGAGAAGGACTTCCAAAAATTTTGAAAAGGTTGATCATCTTATTACTTGGGCAAGCAAATTCTGAAATAAACAAGACTTTCAAAATCAAAGAACTATCAAAGGTCAATGGTTGATTAGAATTAATTGAAGTTGAAAGTTTAAACTTAATGATTCCCACACTACAAGCAAGGGATTTGACTTATGATTTCAGCTTGCTTGAGGACAAGCAAGGTTTAAGTTTGGTGCTGTGACGCATGAGCATCATTGTTGATAAAACCTCCTAATTCGTGTTGTATTCTTCACCTAATTTATTTAGATTCATGCTAAAATTGATAGAAATTGTAATAATTGTTAGAACATGTTAAATTATGATGAAACACTTGTACTTTAAGTATTTTGTTGATTAATTATAGGAAAAATGAAGAAAGGAAGCTTGAGGAGCAAGAAACGGAGAATTTGGAGCATTCTGGACAGAAGCCCCACGCCTAGGCGTGGAACCCAACGCCTAGGCGTCCAGAGCCATGAGTCAGGACCAAGCAACCCACGCCTAGGCGTGGATGCCAACGTCTAGGCGTGACCTGAACACCCTCCAACCCTAAGAGACACTCAAAGCCAACGCCTAGGTGTCCAACTCAACGCCTAGGCGTGGCCAAGCACCCTGAACCTCAAGTATAGGTGTTCAAAGCCATGCCCGAGCATCCAGTGTTAAGTCAGAGCCCACGCCTAGGCGCCAGCATCAATGCCTAGGCGTGGAAGGCCTTATTTAAGCAAAACAGAGCCAAGCTTCCCACCATGAGTCCCACGCCTAGGCTTGGACACCAAAGTCTAGGTGTGGGAGCTCCCTGTCTTGGCAGAATTGGGATTTTCATTCCCAAGGCATTTGTAATCCATTTATCTCTTTTGTAAACCTATATATATAGATGGAAAACTTCACATTAGGTATCAATCTTTGGATCATTTTTCATTTGGTCATAGTCTAGAACTTTTACATCATTTTACTCTAGAGATTTCATCTTTAGCTTCTCTCAAGTTTAGTTCTAGTTCTTTGAAGTTTTCCATCACTTTTCTTGTAACTTTCATTCAAATTAATAAAGAGGAAATTCAGTGCTACCTTCTTTTCTTTGAAGATTCTATCTTTTTCATATTTTCTTTGAAGTTCTTTGAAAGTTCATGCATTCAAGAACCACATTCATCACTTTCTTGAAGTCATTCGTCATCATGAGTGGCTAAGCTCTCTTTAAGATTAAGGAGGAGGAGCTCTATTCTATCAAGCCAATGGATTAATCCAATTACATATTCAAATCTGCAAGTTTTACTAATTATTCAAAGGATTCTTCTTGTTCATCAATTCTAGGATCAAGGAAACCGAGAGGTATAATTGGTTCTTACCTTGGTTTAATTTCTATACTAGTTCATGAGATTAAACATATTATTTGATGGTCTATTCATTGTCTTTGTTGATGTTTGATTGAATAAGTGACATGAAATTTGGTCTTGCATTGATCTTGTTTGTCATATTTGCATTAGCATAGTTGTATGTTATTGATAGATACATTCTTTCATTCTTTTGCATGATAAGTGAAGTTCTTTGTTTGTTTCTTTAGTTTTGCTACGTGTTGCATTAATATCATATTGGTTCATTGAATCTACTTAGAGGAACACTTGTTAGAAATGTTGGTTAATTCCCTTCTCCTCGTTGGGAATGATATCCCACTCTTTTGTGGTACTACTTGATCCGATTAACTTGTCGAAGTCTGGCGAGTTCTTGTTTTGAAAGGATTTCGTTGGCATCAAAGACCACATATAGTTGAGGATTCCCCTTGAGTTCCCATGTATGCCACTTCTAGTTTCTCTATCTTCTTGTTCAAGTTTGTGATTTGTTGAGTTATAGCCTTGTTTTGAGCAAGAATTGCATCCATTGTATTAACTTCCATGGCTCCCCTCTTCATAGACCTATCCGATGTGAACATGTATTGATTATTTGCCACTAGCTCAATCAATTCCATAGCTTCTTCGGGTGTCTTCAATTGCAAGGAACCCACCAGCCGAAGAATCCAAGAGAATTCTTGAAGTATTAGAGAGACCATCGTAGAAAGTTTGAAGTTGTAGCCATTCCAGATACATGTTGATTGGGCAACGTCTAATCATATCCTCATACCGCTCCCAAGCCTCATAGAGAGATTCACTATCCTGTTCAGAGAAAGATTGAATATCATGCCTTAATTTTGCCAATTTTTGAGGTGGAAAGAACTTCGATAGAAACTTGCTCACTAAGTCTTCCCATGTGTTCCTTGAGGTTGAGAATTTAACCATTTCTTGGCCTTGTCCCTAAGAGAGAATTGGAAAAGCCTAAGCATTATGGCATCCGATGTAACCCCATTGCACTTTAAGGTATCACAAATGTGCAGAAAACTAGCAATGTATAGATTTGGATCTTCTTGAGAATTCCCAAAAAATTGTTCTTGTTGGACAAGTTGTATAGAGATGGTTTTAGCTCAAAGTTGTTTGCTTCCACCGTAGGCCTCACAATACCACTTGTTCTTCTTCTCCTCTAATATGTGTTTGCTGTCTTGTTTTCTTTTTCAATTTTCTAAGTGTTTGTTCTATTTCCGGATCAAATTGAATGGGTTGTTTGTCCCTATTTCCTTGCATACAAGTAATTGAAACATACAACACAAACAAAAACAGGGTATGCCAACGTCACAGTGAAGGAATTCCCCGTTAAATCCAAAAAAGAAAGCGAAAGAAATCTATCTCAAAGAACCGATTAAACAATATTATTAAACTAAGCCTCTCCCCGGCAACGGAGCCAAAAACTTTATGCAACAAATCCTTACGATTCGTTAGCACTCCGGCAAGTGCATCGGATCAAGTAGTACCACTAACAAGTGGGTATCGTTCCCACGAGGAAAGGGGGTTTAAACAATATCTTTAATGTGATTCTTTAATTAGATCTATGGAATTAATCAAGAATTAATTCTAAACCGAACAACAAAACAAAAAGAACAACAATGCAACTAGTGTTCATCATAGAAAAGCTACTCTTAATAAAGCAACTAATACAAATCATGCAAGATCAAATCAAGAATTAAAGAAAGATTTAATAAAGGGAAACAAGACTAAGGAATCGGAGATATTCTCAAATCAACTTTCTAACCCAATTTCATTATTCTTTTTCTACAAGTTATATCAAAACATCACCATGAATCCTAGTATAACTAAATCCTAATCTCTTAGTAATCTAGTTTCCTTCTAACCTATTCAATCACCAATCTCTTGACAAATCAAACAAGCAAGAAAGATAATGCACACATCATGATTCTAATCTTTAACAATCAACAAGATTCTTGGAAAGAATTAATATGTCACATATTCAATCTCAAGAAACCTCATTAAATCATCAAAGAAAAGAGTAATGACATATTCACATATTCACATGCTTATCTATAAGATAGTAATGACATATGGAATGATTCTTGAATATGTTTGAATGCCTATTTTTTCAAACTCAACAATTCAAAACATGAAAGATCTAATTATGCATCAAGAAGCAAATCAATCATCTACCCGATAAAATTCAGATTCATACAATGGCAGACATCATCAATTCATCATCTCTAATGCAAAGAAAACATGTGAAAGATCATTCTTGAACTAGTTTATGCTATCAAGATCAATGCAAGACCAAATTTTATGTCACCTATTCAATCAAACATCAACAAAGACAATGCATAAACCATATAATAATATGTTTAATCTCATGATCTAGAATAGAAATTAAACCAAAACAAGAAGAAGTTATACCTCTCGGTTAACTTGGTCCTTTGATTGATGAAAAAGAAAGATCCAATAAGTTTGACATAAGCTTGAAGATATAGAATAATTTAATGGGTTATTCCATTAATTTGACATAGAATAGAGCTCCTCCTCCTTAATCTTCAAAGATATTTAGCCACTCATGATTTTGAATGACTCAAAGAATGGTTTGAATGTGGTTCTTAAATGCTTGAACATTCAAAGAATCTTGAAAGAAAGATGAACAAATAGAGAGAAAGAAAGAAAAGAATTCTGGAAATTATGAACTTTATTGAGATTCAAAGAAAGATTACAAAACTTGAGAGAAAATGAAAGTGGGATCTATTCTAAGTGCTAGAAAGAAAAGTGATATCAAATCTAACTATGAATGAAAATTGCTAAATGTGTAGAATGAAATTCCAGAATCAATAATGATCTTTGATCCTAAAAATTTCACCTATTTATAGTTTACAAGACTTAGATTAAATACAAATTGATCCCATATGAAATTAGATGAAATTTGGACCAAGTCATCACTAGGAAGTTATGCTTAGGCGTGGTGAGTGCTGAAAGCCCATGCCTAGGCGTTTCTGCTTAGCTTCCTAGGTTGGTCCACTCACGCTTAGGCGTTGGTGCTGGGCGCCTAGGCGTGGCTAGGCCTGATGCTGCTCCCTTGAGTTGCTGCTTGGCCACGCCTAAGCGTTGTCATGGGCGCCTAGGCGTGGGTGCTGAAGTCCCTTGTTGTGCTCCAGCATGACTCAGTCACTCCTAGGCGTTTGGGTCCACGCCTAGGCGTCAAGCCTTGATGTGAGGCTAGCCTTCTTGCTTCTAGCAACATGCCTAGGCGTTCAGTGTTTGATGAGGCTGAGTGTGGGGGCTTGCTAGGTGACGAAAGCCCCGCGGCCGCTCTCGCGACCGGTTCGAAATTCCTTGATTTTCAAAATAGAGATAGTATTGTTGTAGAGGAATCCAAACCAATTATGAGACTGACAGTGGGGTTCGTCAACAAGAAAGGTGTCACAGAGCTTGCAACCAATTAAAAATACCGAGTATTAAACTCGGGTCGTTCTCCCTAGGAATTGAAATACTGTGGCTCGCGAATGGTTGTGAAAATATCGGGGTTGCAATGGTTGAGTATCGGTAACAAGAGCAAAAATAAGAAATAGCAAGAACTGATGATAATTGATGCGGTGTTTTGCAAACCCTAGATCTCGGCAAGTATACCGAATCGTATCAAGTAATACCACGGTGTAGTGGGTATCGATCCCTCGAGGATTAAAGGACTAAGAAATCACTACTACTTAATTATTCTAATCAGATCGAATGAAAAACTTGAAGTATTTAATAGCTGAGAATTTCGAATATCAAGTAGAAAGGACAACAGAATATTACTTGTGTATAAACGATGATGAGAGAACTATTAAGAGATCCAGAGATGTTTTTCCTTTGAGGGCCAATGCTTATATTCGAATACCAATTCTAGGATTTCAGTTATCAAGCACTACGAATCTAGTTTAACTAAGCCATAATCTCTTAGTAACTTAGTTTCTATTTACCTAATGAAAAGCTAATCTCTTAGTCAATCAATAAAACAAATAGATGAAGATCTAAATCTGATTCTAATTCTTATGAGTCTCAAAAGTGATCCTAGATCGGATTAAATGTCACTCTATCCCAACTAGTTCTAATCCAATTTTAACCCACAGAATTATTAGTTGCAAAACAATTAGCTTGACTATCTCTAGTTAGACCTAATTGATTATGTGATTCAATTTCCAGCTAGCATAAACTAATAGATTTTTCAATCTAATTAAT
Organism: Stylosanthes scabra; assembly: GCA_036250425.1. Classification (NCBI taxonomy): domain Eukaryota; kingdom Viridiplantae; phylum Streptophyta; class Magnoliopsida; order Fabales; family Fabaceae; genus Stylosanthes; species Stylosanthes scabra. Next base: position 9,731 of record JASCZI010122047.1, on the reverse strand, counting down.
CTAGCCCTAGACAAGTTAAGAACACCTCAGTGATTCTAAACTATTGGGATGAAGAACAGAAAATTAAATAGTTCATAAAAGATAACTGAAAATACCTCAATGAATTAATAAACGAATGTATATAGTGACTATCGCATGCCGGGTGAACAGAATTCCTCACCCTTAACAATGGAGTAGTTTAGCAATTCATAATTGAAAGTAAATCTATGGTGTAGAAAATGAAAATATGCTGAGATGAGATGCTAACCCTAGTTGTTAGTTTTCTCCTTATATATCTAGCTAAATTCCTAAAAATTAGCTATCAATCAAATCAAATCTAAATCAATTCTAATCTATCTTATCTTAATCTTATCTTCTATCTTAACAAAGCTTATCAATCTTCTCTTAATCTTCAATCAATCTTCTCTTTGATTCTTCCAATTGTACCCTTGATTAATGAATAGAATTGATGCTCAAATGGTCTTGGATTTGAATTGGAATTGATGGATTACTGAAATTTGAATTTTTTTTGCCCCCACGTTATACGTGTAGCTCCCACGTATAACGTGGGGTTACTGCCTGAATCTTCCCTTGCACGTTGAATTGCCCACGTGTAACGCGGGGGAGCTCACGTATAACGTGGGCTCTCTGTAAAATTGTACTCAATTGATGAATTAGCTCACGTATAACGTGAGTGCCCCACGTATAACTGTGTGCTCTGTCTAAAATCTTCAATTTCTCACGTTCAACGTGGAAGAGTGGCGTACTACGTGAAGTCCTTGGGCCTTTTTTCATATCCTTTGCTTCAATCTCTCTTCAAATGGTCTTCAATCACCTAAATTTCTTAGTGAATTTCTCTAAAACACAAACACAACTTAAAGAACATCAAGTTTGTTTGATTGATCAATTTATAACCTTAATTCACAAAGAATAACATAATAATAAAGAGAAATTGGGACTAAAAGCAACCTAAGATGCATACGCATCAATAATAAAGGGTGCTTGGTCTTGGGTTGAAGTATACTGTGTCCCTATGATCACCAATAATCGCAATTATGAATGATTGTCACGTAAGGCACAAAACCCATTCTATCAAACGGTTGAATGGGGGAAATTAACCCCGTTCCGAACGTCCTATGCGTACACAATAACGTAGAACCATGGTCTCAACAGAACTCGAGTAAATCCCGCGTCACTGGGAAGAACTCACCATGGTGAATTTTGCACCTAATTGAGTCTGTCTCATTTAAGGTTCTCCCATTATTGCCATTGGCATAGCGTCATCAGAACAGTTTTAATTCCAGGCCTTAACCCATTCTTATCCTTAGGGATTAGTGGCTAAGATCATCCACACTTCAACCCCTGACCAAGGCACAAGAACACTACTCCATAATTATGAGAAACAAAATATCAAACACTTGGTGGGCGTAATAAGTAAACATGGTAAATAGCAAGAAGAAAAGCAAATCAAGATAATCAATGAAGTAAATAAGCAAGAGAATCAACAATTAACACTAAAGGAACAAGAAAATAACAATAGATCATAAGAGAAAATAAATTTCAGCAACAAGAAAATAAGAACACAAGAACATAAAAGCTAGAGATGAGAAATAGAGAAAGAGATGAAAGAAACAAGTATAGATTGCATTAATTAAACAATAAAAGCATTAAACAAGCACTCAAACAAGAATTAAAGTAAAGAGTTTGGCTAGTGAGGGCTGGAAATTGGAAGAGAAAAATGAAGAACACTAAGAACTAAATGAGAGAAAATGGGAGAGATGGGAAACTCTCACAAATTCCTCCTAAACTATCTAAACTAAGGAAATAAACCTAATGGTAGTGTGTTGTGTCTAGCCTCCCTTGTGCTTCAGCTACTCTTTCTTTAAATAGAATGAATTTGGGCTTCAAAGGGCCTTGGCCTAGGTCCAAAGACTTGAAATTCCACTTCTAGCCTTCAAATTGGAGGATTTTCTGCTGCCTGGTGCATGTGCACCATTGTTTGCTGCGCAAGTAGCTCCGCTGGCGTCAGGAAGCTGCGTGCGCAGCCTCTGGGTATTGCGTGGGCAGCTCCTGTGTTGCTAGCAGAGTTGCTTGCCAGCTTTAAAGCTGCGTGGGCAGCTTTGCTGGTGCTAGTGCACCCTGCTAGCAACTCCACTAGCAACAACCCTTTCTTCTTGGCTTTTCATCATGAATCATTTGCTTTTAATGCTCTCTTTAGCCTTTCCAAATCATTTCTCAATCCCTAAAATCCTGAAATACACTAGCAAACATATCAAGGTACCAAGAGGGATGAAATTATACTAATTTCATTCAATTCTAAGGCTAAATTAGCATGTTTTTCAATCTTGGAACAATTATGGCAAAAGTTCACAATCATGGTTATTCACAAGCAATTATGTGGTTTTATGTTGATAAACCCATCAAATATAACACATATTTTATCATGAAATACGGGTTCATCAAAATACCCCACACTTGAAAATTAGCATGTCCTCATGCTCAAGTGAATAAAACT
>JASCZI010122044.1:2652-18416 GCA_036250425.1 Stylosanthes scabra | reverse complement strand
AAAGTACTACCTATGATGATTCTATAAAGATATATATGAATCTTAGCATGAATAATAAAGACATACATATGTAATAATAATAATAATAATAATAATAATAATAATAATATGGTGCAACAAAAATCACACTTTGAATATGATGAATAAACAAATATAACGTGTTTAGGTTTTGTTTAATTTCTATTTTTTTAAGTAATTTCTTTAAGGATTTTATAAAAATAAAATAGGAAGAAAAAAAGGATTTTATTATTATTATCTTAATTTTTCTTTACAGACGTTATATTTTTTTTAAAATATATATATATATTAACTAAATTGACCTTTAATTTTCACTATAAACAAAATAACAAATAATTGTCTCTAAATTAAAGGTGACGTGTTTGAGATCTTTTCTGAATCTGAAATGTGACTCACGAATACATCATAAGGCAATAATAATCTAAATTCTAAATCACATGAAATGAAAAACAAAAAAAAAAGTATATAATCCAACAAACAATAACTGTCGTAGTTGAGCGTGCAAAGTGACAACACTATGCTTCTGCATTACTGATGAAGACACATAATAAAAAAAAGAGTTTACCTTCTTCCAATCACATAAAGATTAACCGTCAAGATTATAAGCTGTGTTGGGGAGAGAAATTAAGACTAAAATTTAAAGATTGAAAGACTGAGATTAAATTAAATTTATTATTGTGTTTGATTTATAATTTAGTAAGAAATAGAAATTGAGAGATAAAATTAAATTAAGTTGATGAATGAAGAATAAAAATTAATATTAAAAATTTTAATATTGATATTTAAGTAAAAAGAAGTTATTAAAGTTTCAATCTCAGTCTCTAGTCTCCCAGTCTCTCCTAACTGAAAGTACTAAAAATACTGAAATTTTGAGAGCTAAAACTAAAATTTTAATTCCAGTCTCATCCAATTAACACAATACTAAATCTCAATCTTTCAATCTCAGTGTAGCGACTAAAATCAAACGCTACCTAATATGCTAAAAATTTAGTTAGTAATCAATTATTTGTATAACAGTATATATTTAACATCATATAAAACAAGTATTATTCTATATATTGTAAATAAGTTTAATTATTCCTCTATTATTTGAGATTCGATTATTATTATAGTACACCAAAATTCCTCTACTACTATATTTTTATAATTTTGTTTGTATTTTATTATATTATAAATATAATTTAGTTTGATTATATCATTTATAAAAGTTTATTTTAAATATGGCTCATATTTGATTATATTATTTATAATATATTTCTTTTTAGGGTTATATTGTTTAAATAAACTAGTTATAATTTGATTATAAAAATACTGTCAAAAAATTATAAATATAATATGTGTTCAAATCATCATATTCTAACCTGTATTTCTATATACATGAACGGTTTTTATTAATGATTTTTTTTATTATGTTCATATATAGCATCATGATTATATGCAATATGCATGAGATTCTAGTAGCTAGCTTCCACGTCCACATTAAATTTCGTATCATGAATATAAAAAAATGAATAAATAAAATTAAAGTATATATGTGGTTGTATGAAATTGAACTACCAATAAAGTATGGAATTAGTGTGAAATAATGGACAATGGACAATGCTCATATTTTTGTTCAAGATTGTGTACATATCTTTTTAATTTTGTAGCCTAGCTAGCTAGATAGTGTGTTCTTTTATTTAATTTGAACTACTTGGCATGTTAATTAATTAATTGCATAACGCCACAAAAAGCACTTATAAGGGCTAACTTTGGTGGATCTAATTGAGAAAATAGAGAGATCTTCTTTGGTGGATTCATATAGAAAATCGAGGTTTTTCCATTCACTTTAATTTCCTAACATATAAAGCACATTATAATTAATATAATTACATTGAGGCACTAAGACATGCGTCTATTATATATATAGCCGCCAAATCTAGTTAGTAATAATTACACATTATTATTGTCTTCTCTCTAATTCCAATCCGTTTTAAATAATAAAAATGGAAGAAACAAAAAATGCTAAAGTAAAATTATTTATTATTTTTAATTAACTTCTGCCACATACATTAAAATAATTTAACACATTATGTGTAAGTGATTTCTGAGTTACACTAATTAATAATTATTAGATTCACATAAATTAATTTTTTATCAAAATTTATAGAAATTAACATGCGTTCAAAGAAAACAATATCTTAAAGATATGATTAATATTTAAAAATATTAAATATTAATCAAAATTTTAATTCCACCTTTATTTAGTAATTAAGAAGATGACTAAGAGAAATGATAAAATTAATATATAGAATAAATTATTTTTCTAAAAGCATGTGGTACTTTAATTTTTATATATTGTAAATCAAAACAAATTAAATAGAAGAATGCATGAGTACTTTAATAATCTCCTTTTGAATATTATTGCCTCTCCAACACATAATGGCTCTACCACGTTTACCATAGAGAAGACCAGATTTCTTTGTCATTAGCTATATAAGTAGGGTCAATAAAAGGCCACTTTTTAAAAAAAGAAAAATAATGCATTGGAAGTTTGTGTTTTCAATTTAACCAAATGTATAATATAATATAAATTATTGGAATGGAACTCACTAAGTTCGTTCTAACAAACTTTTTAGATATCTTTTTCTCTAAGTTAATGGAGATTGAAATATTATTGTCCTTTTATTTCTTAAGCTGTGAGCAACCAAACCAATAAGTCTTTTTTTGTTCTAATTTAATAATTAAAAGAAACATGTGCTAGCTTTTATATGTATATCTATCTTTATTTTTCTCTCCTAGATATTTTCTTTTCATCTTCTTTAAAGTATGATATTGTCCTCGGATTCTCAAAATTAATAATTAAAACACATGAACATCGAATTTCTAGTTATTCCTGATCTATTTTCTAAAAAACATAATGTTATATGCACCACTTTCGTGTATAATTATGTTTTGATGGGTAATGTTACATGTACATACATTTATATACCCATTACAAAATATAAGTTTTATTTTCTTTGTTATGACTTAAATTTTCTATATACTAGATTTCATTATTTTTGTGCTCAAAATTTTTGTGTTATACTTATAATTTTTGTGCATGTTGCATAGACCTATTAATTATAAAAACACATTAATAAATACTTGGATGAGTGTATATACACTTAGATTTATTCTGTTTAACATTACCCATCAAAACATAATTATACACGCAAGTGGTGCATATAACATTTTGTTTTATAGAAAACAAATCAGATAAAACTAGAAATTCGTGTTCATGTGTTTTAATTATTAATTTTAATTATAATATATATATATATATTGTTGTTGTTAATATTAAAATTTAAAAGTGTATGTGATAAGATGTGAGAAAAGATTCTTTTAAAAAAATTGTCTTTTATATCATGAAAAGAAGGTTACAAAGGAGTAGTTTAAATATGAGTAACATTATATGTCCTAATTTTATGTAGAACAATTTTATCGTTTCAAAAACATATATATTCACATAATTAAACAACATAACAATATCAAATAGCACACTCCAAATGAACCAACTGATAATATTTAGAATTTGCTCAGTTATATCTAAACCTCTCAAAATGAGAAGTAAGACAATTTTTATTGGTTAATTTGAGTTATTTAAATTTAATTATAATTAATATTTTAATTATAGTGAGATGAATTTATAATTAATTTATTATTATCAATGAATTCTATATATACAACTTTTAAAATTTTCAAAACAATCCCTTCCTCAACCCTCGCGTCGCAAAATTGTTTTGTGAAAAAACCACCATAAAACTCGTGCTCTTAACCAACTTTGATCGATCTAGTGGTCAGCTTAATAATCCACTTAAACAAATGTCGATAGTTCAAAAATCACGTTGCGCACGCAGCAATCCATTAGTCAGCAACAAATTCATAAATGGAGCTCAAATTCACAACAGATTAATCATTAACCTGTCAGATTGTGAGATATCATAGAAAATCGAAAAAAAAACTCTCGTGCTCCTTGTAGTGATTGTCACGAAGATTGTCAGGAAATCATTTTTCCTAAAAAACTAAAATTATTTGTAAATTCACTAAACGATTATATATCTGATAAGATTTTCTTTCTTTAGAAGTTGCAAGAATTTGGTGTAATTTTTTTCTTTAAATTTGTCTTATACTAAATTTTTTTTTAAAAAAAATTATAATATTATACCATAAAAAAATGTTTTCCAAAAATTTAAAATAATAACTAAAAAACTATACCTAAATAATTATATATCTTACCACTTCAACCACCAAATATTAATTTAAGTTTTTCCACCTAACCTTTATATGCTATTTTGTTAGAAGAAGGTCAGAAGTCAATGTTATTATTAGCATTATTATTGTTGTTACTGAAAATAAATAAATAAATAAATTGAGCATCGCATGCTTTTCAACAAAAACACTAAATATGATGTATCTGGACTAAATCAGATCGATATCAAAGAACAATTAATTAATCACCACATATATTATTTTTGTATTTTGTATGTTATATATAGGAATGCACAACAATGATCTGACCCTCTTATTATAGCAATATTATTTTATTATAATTAATATAAAGTCAATATTATTCAGTGGCAGCAAAGAGTACTACAATTATCCAGGTATAATTGACTCTTGGCAAAGTCAAGAATCAAAAACATATATGCACACTACAATAAATTAATGTGAATATGTCATAAACTGACACGTTTAATAGAAAATATTAAAATAATTAAGTGATTGAAGCAAGAATGTTTGCACATAATATACCTATATATAGACACATAGTCAAGTAGCAAACCCTCTGGTGATAATAATAAGTCCAATTCAATTGTGTCATTGGTTTAATTTTTTTTTTTAAAAAAAATACTATACCACTCACCCTACAAGAGGACCGGCAAATTGTGACGGTTCCTCAGTCATTTAGCGGGGTTTTATCGACGGTGGGCAAAATCGTCACTTGTATGGATGCTGACAAATGATTTAGCGATGGTTATATACAACTGTCGGAACAACCGAAGTTAAACAGGATGTGAATTTAAATCTTAAAAATCGTCACGAAACAAAAATATATCAATTTTGACTTCAGGCTTTTAGCACTGATTTCAATTATTAGCAACGATTTTACAAAAATGCCGTTAAGCAATCGCCGTTATCTGCAGAATTGTTATAGTGGCATTATTTTAAAGTTATTCATACCAAATATTATTTAATTATATTAATATTATTTAAGAATAATTCTTCATATGAATAATCTACAAATGACTTACTTAACTAAGTTTTAGTCGTGTTAAAAATGATATAACAATTTATATGTCTTCTTCTATCATTTTAAACCTTTTTTAAAAAATGATTTCATGTCATGATATTAGAACGTTTTTGACTTAAAAATCAGAAATTCGATTTTTATTAAGGAAAATTTAAAAAAAAAATTATACATATTTTACTCAACAGAGGCCCTCGTAATTGGATGGTCACTATATGTATTATTACTACTTTGTAGTTTTATTGAATGCATCTATTCTTTTATGAAAAAATCAAATCGCTTGTAAGGATAAATTAAAAAAAAATAACATAATTTGTCAAATAATTAAAGACTAACTTTTGTATAAAGTTCTGTTGATACAGGTACTTAATTATTATTTTTTTGTAAACAGTACCTATGTGTTGAGTTGCAAACACATACAATGCACGTCTATAACTAATTTAATTCTATGTACATGTGTGTGCAAAACTAAGAAGCTATGTGTTGACTTTTGACTTTTTTATAATTTGTTAAATGTTGACTAAGATAGTGAGATTTATTTTGTTCTCAGAAAATTAGGTACAAAGTTCAACTTCTAGAAACTATTAATATTATTATCAGTGAATTTATTGATTATGTCTCTTTTAAGAAAAATTTAATATATATATATAGGGATAATAAAGTTAAACTAACTTATATGAGTTCATTTACATCGAAAATTTGAATTTAGCTAATATTATACCCTAAAATTACCAATTAAAATTTTTTTATAACGAAAGATATAAAATTTAATAAGTTCTAATTTTTTTTTTAGATCGTTCAAACACTCACAAAAAAATCCAAACGGGAGATGAGCGCATCCCACAGGATCAGCACCAACAACAATTCAACAAAACATACTAAGACATATAATAAAAGCTACAAAGCTCCAATCTCCAGAATTATACAACTTGTTAAATTGTGAAGCAAAAATGAAATTAACTTTGCATAGGAATCTCCATCAATTTTCCTTTAATATCTCTGTTTTCATTCGATCTTTCTCTCAATTTTTGTAGTCACTGTTAGTGTGTACTGACCACTCTCCTTATTGTTTTAACAATTGATGTGTTATTGTTCTTAAAAACTTTGTCGTTTCAGATACCCCATACTATCCAGTTGACAACATAGAAATAAATACATCAACTCTGCAATGACTCTTTTCCAACTCTTAAGTACGTCTAAGATTCAAAACAGTCTTTAGCACAATTCGGCCACACCCAAGCCATATTCCACCAGCACAATACACTATATATTTTAGATACATAGCAGCAGTTGAAAAAAAAGATGGAATACGGTTTCATCAGTCTTATTACAAAGTACACATTTCGCCATTTGAATCGGAATAATTCCATACCTTGCTAGTTTGTCTCGAGTATTTGACTTCTCAAGAATCACGAACCAACCCAACAGCTCGACTTTTAGAGGAACCAAGCTTTTTCATAGTGTCTTTGTGAAGTTGAACATATTCGTTTCACCCGGTTATAGCTTACTCTTGTAGTAGACATGAAGGAAGGATTTTATCGAATACTCTCCATCTAGTTTATGGACCCAAAGTAGCTTATCTTCAACATCACATTTCACCCCAACACAGGAAATGGCATTCAAAAGATATTTCAGGTTCTCCGTCTACCATTCCCTTAACTGCCTCCTCCATGTAAAGGTCCATACCCACATTAAATATTCCAAACTCCACAATCTTTGATACTACACAATTTTTTATTGGATAAAACATATAGTTGTGGGTACTTATCCTTCAATATCCTCGATTTCAGCTAATTCTCATGCCAAAATCTAATTCTTCCACCATCTCCCACCACCAATTCAACTCCAGTTTAAAATAGCTTTAACAACTCACTATTTTTCTTCCCAATAGTTAATATATCACACCACATACTACCACCTATAGCTTATCTAGATTCACCATTCAACAAAGAACCAGCATGCATGTTATTACAAGATTTTACTATTTTCTTCCATGGCAGGCAGTCTTCCTTCTCAAACCACCACCACCATTTAAATAACAAAGCTAAATTTTTCAATTCAACATCTCCATCACTTAGCCCGCCTATATTTTTAGTTTTTGAATCATCTCCCAACTAACTAATACTAATCATTCCTTTACTATAATAACCCTTCTCCCAAAGGAATCTACTTTATAATGAAACTATCTTTCTCACAGCAACCTTAGGAATTCTAAAGATGCTCATATAGTACATTGATAAACTATTTAAGATGGATTTAATCAGAACTAATTTTTCAGCTTTGAATAGAAGTTTACCTTTTCAAGTTTTCAATCTGCTTCCACTTTTTGAATGACAAGCCTCCAAATTTCAATGTGTTTTCGGATTTGCTCCAAGGAGGATAGGCCGAGTTAAAAATGTTAGACCGTAAAAAAATTGAACTTAAACGAGCTAGCCCATTAACCTGCGGGCTAGATGATCTGGGTCTAAATGAGTAAGATCTATTTTCTAATGTATTTGTTATATACTTTTATTAAAATAAAAAGATTTAAAAAAATTATACTGATAATAACTTTAACACAAGCCCTTAACTAAATCTTAAAACTTTAAGGCAAAGCAAAGCATACGCTTTTGAAATGTTTTTTAAAACTTTTCAAAATATTTTTAATATTCTCAACAAAGTTAAAATAAATCAAACATTAAAAATATTTTTAAAAACATTTGTGTATTAGTTGTTTTTTTATTATTTTACATCGACTAATAAAAATACGTTAGTTAATTAAGTGTTAGTATAAAAATATTAATTATGCGGTACTTATATATCCAGCCTGACAACATTCCTATTATTCATGATTATTGTCTCCTATTTTTAGCACATACCGTAATCCTGTTATGCTACATTACTTCCCAGTTTCCACATTAATTATTACACGTCAGTCAAACAGATAAATCTGACACATTTAAACCGAGATTATTTAGCCTACAGATTAATAAACTAGCTCGTTTAAGTTCAGTTTTTATACGATCTAACATTTTTAACTCGGCCCATTTATAAAAATACCGACGACTTAAACAAACCTTTTAAATAATTAATTTTTAAAAATTAATTCATTTTTTAACTTAAAAAAATAGACATAAAATACGACTTTTAGCAAAAGAACCTTAAAAAAAACAATTTTTTTTGGGTAAATCGAGTTTTGGGATCAAACGAAGGAAAATAAGAAAAATTGTCAAGTTTTTTTGAAAAAATTTCAAAAAAATAAATAAACGGGTTGTGGGCTGGCTTGTTTAGCCCGAATTTTAAACGGGTCAAGTTTAAATATAAAAGTTCATCCATTTAAATGGTTAAACGAGTTGATCCGACAGATATAATCAATTTTAACTGTCTTAGTTTATTTTTATCATCTGATTTACGGAAGAATAAATTCTAAATATTTTATATTTAAACTTGCGAAGAACTGATGAAAATAAATTTACTTGGTTTATTTAGTTCCATTGTATTATGTATAAATTGGGTCTAGAATTGTTTTTTATTTTATGACTGGTTAGGATTTTTAATGATGGTTTAAAATAAATGTAATATTAATGGATGCTAATAATTCAAACCTTATTTTTGTTTAATTTTCTCTCTATTATTATTATTATTATTATTATTATTATACCTTTGAAAGTGACTTTTCATTATCTCATCTGAATAAAAATTATTCTCTTAAACATGTTTTTTAAAATCTAAATTAAATATAAATTATTTCTTTTGACTTTTAATTTAATATCTTTTTTTACTTTTAATTTTATTAATCTTAGCAAAATACAATTATTTATTCATATTTCATAGTGTTGACATTAACAAAACCATTAATTTAATAATAATTCAATGTCTTAAAAAATTATTGTATAATTCTTTCAATGTGGCAATTCATTCTCTACTAGTACTGAAGACTTTTTCTTCGTGCAACTAACGACTTCAACAAGTTAAGCCTACCTGAGGAAATTAAATCCATAATAATCCATATAATAATATAGAATAATGTGCACATAATTATTATAATTATTAATTCTCCTCTGATGTATAACTAACTATATAGTAAGTGACTGGAATAATGTCAAATGATATAATTTGTTATTAGTGATTGATTGATTCAGTAGTCTTATTACATGCCATCCAATCACTTTTCCTAATCTTGTTATAACTTCATAATTAAAATAATCAATTAGAATGAATGAAGATCAATGATGCTTTCTTGTTAAGGTTTCGAAATTAAAGAAAAAAAGCATCGTCAGCAGATAAAGAAATATCAACTAAAGTTTTGTGAATTATCAAATAATAAAAGTCATACTCACAAATCTGCTTGCGCAACTAACAGCATGGTTTGCAAGTTTTTTGGTTCATATCAATTGCAAAAATAAACTCCAAGTCCACTGCCTTTAATCTTTTTTAAATTAACTTCTTTTCGTCCGATAGAGTAAGTACTAATTCGTTACCAATAAGAGTTTTACTTAATAGTTTGTTGTTAGTTACCACGTTGATGTATACGTAAGACAAAATTCAAATCATCGATATTTGATTAAACAAATAATATTAAACAAATCACTTAAGTAACTCAAGTTAATTTTCATTTTAAGATATTGAATCTTAACTATAATTGTTTGGGATAAGACCATACGGTCGATCAATAAGGCTTCACCTATGTGCAGCCCAAAATGGTCAATAAGACCCATTGAGACTATCCAGAGAACCATTCTAACCATCTTTTAAAATGGTGAATGCAGGTGTAATTGATTTTATTTAAAAGTCATTTGTTGATAATTCACTGATGATTTTGTGAGTACATTTTGGTCAAGTGGGAGAATGTTAGAAGTTTATTTTATAATAGACTTATTTTGTGGCCTAAATGTAATTACAGATTTATTACTAATGATTTAATGGGTCTATAAGTAGACCTTTAAGCTTTCCCGAACGTTACATTAACTTGTAACGTTATTATTATATTTATTACTTTTGAACGTTACACAATGATTGTAACTGTTGATACTAATGCTTGATGGACGCATTAGATTTATGCAATTAACACAAGAATTTAGATGGTCTTCTCTCTGCCCTTATAGAAACACGACGTTGTAGTTTTACTCTATGTGAGAAAACCACCATCATCAAGAATGTCTGAAGTAAGGGAAAGAGAGAGAAACCAGTCTTGAAGCATGTCTTCTACTTCAGTTCAAGTTCAACCTAATTATAACAAGGTTAATCATGGCAGCAAATTCAGGTATGAAAATTACACGTTTTCAAGATCATATTTAACGTTTCCGCTAAACAATTATTTCTACATGTGGTATCAGAGCATGTGTTGTGAAATTTTGTAGTTTTCTATCTAATGAAGATATGATAATAATGCTCTTATTTGTTACTCACTTATAATTGTTCTTCAAATTGGGTGTCAAATTAGCATTTCATGTTATACTTGCTCTTTATGTTTAATTATTAAGAAATTTAGTTTGTATTCATATCATGAATTTATATACTTTTGAGTATATGTATGTGTTGTACAGAACTACTAAAATTAGTATTTGAAACCCTATTTTAAATTTATTTTGAGTATGAATACATACAAAAATGTATTTATAGTATGGAGTTTATTAATGATTGTTACTGCTTATATTTAGAAGGAAAATATATTTATAATATAAGCTTATTTATAATTATTTATTGCTTGTGTTCACCAAAGTGACCAAGTTATGATGAAAAATGCCCGTATAGGTGAATGATGTGTTTGTTAATTTTAGAATAGATTTACCCAAAGGAAAATCTTTTCTATTATTAATAAATTTGGAAGTGAAATTCTTGAATCAAATATATGTATTATCCAAAGATAATACGTGTGTTTGATATAGAATTTAATTATTAAGTGTGATAAATTTGGCATTTTTTTGTATGTTAGTGTATTATAGATTTTACCCAAAGGTGAACTATAATATGCTGTATTGTGTTATATAATTTGATTAAAGAATTAAATTAATATGAGCATTGTATGATTAAATTACAGGGATTTCTATTCATTCGCAAGCTTTATCTGTTACCATGTTTAATGGCTTAAACTTCTCTGAATGGAGTGAACAAGTCAAGTTCCATTTAGTTCTTTTGGATCTTGACATGTCATTCTTAGAAGAAAAACCTGTTGTCACCGATGACAGTGATGAGGATGAGAAGTATGCAATTAAAACATGGGAACGTTCCAATAGATTAAGCCTTATGTTTATGCGAATGACTACTAATAGCAATATTAAGACTGTCGTTCCACAAACAGAAAGTGCTAAAGAATATCTTACGTTTGTGGAAGACCGCTTCCGATCTGCTGATAAGTCACTCGCGAGTACATTAATGACACAGCTCACGGCGATGAAGTTTGATTGGTCAAAGAGCATGCAAGAGCATACTATCAAGATGACTAATATTGCAGCAAAATTAAAGACACTGGGTATGACAGTTGATGACCCCTTTATGATGCAGTTCATTTTGAACTCGCTACCTTCTGAGTACGGGTCTTTCCAAATTAATTATAATGTTATGAAAGAAAAATGGAATGTTAATGAATTGATTGGAAAGCTCATACAAGAGGAAAATAGACTTAAAAATTGTGGGAGTCATTCTGTTAACTTAGTTCAAGGAGCTAATAAGGCAACAAAGGTAATGAAGGCAAAGTCCAAGAATTTTAAGAAGAAAGGACATGCAAATGCAAAGCAGTGCCATTTCTGTGATAAGGAAGGGCACTTCCAAAAGGATTGTGCTAAACGTAAGGCTTGGTTCGAAAAGAAATGTATGTTTTAAACATACGTATGTACTTTTGAATCAAATTTAATTGATGTTCCTCGTAATTCTTGGTGGCTTGATTCTGGTGCTACAACTCATGCATCTAATGTAAATGCAGGGATTCCTTACAATCCAAACCATAAGCCAAAGCTAAAGTAAGATGTTCCTCTACATGGGAAATCGTGTGAAAGCTCCAATTGAAGGAATAGGAACTTATCGCTTGGTGTTGGATACTAGTTTTCATTTAGATTTACCTAGGACACTTTGCGTACCTTCAATGTCTAGGAATTTAATTTTTGTTTCAAAATTGGATAATTCTGGTTTTTCATTCACTGGTGGACATGGTTGTTTTAATTTATGCAAGAATTCTAATATTGTTGGTTATGGTGTTCTAATTGATGGTTTATATAAATTAAAATTACTCGATGAATTCTCTGAATCCTTACTTTTTGAGTACCAGAATAATATGATTGTTCGGCCAAATATGCCTAGTAAAGAAAACTCTGCATTCTTGTGGTATAAACGCTTGGGTCACATATCCAAGGAAAGAATCGAAAGATTAGTAAAGAATGAGATTTTACAGAATTTAAATTTTACTGATTTTGGTTTATGTGTGGATTGTATTAAAGGAAAACAAACCAGACAAAACAAGAAAGGTGCTACAAGGAGTACTCAGCTTCTTGAAATTATACACACTGATGTATGCAGACCTTTTGATGCTCCGTCTCTTGGTGGAGAGAAATATTTTATCACCTTTATTGATGACTTTTCACAGTATGGGTATGTCTATTTGCTTAAAGAAAAATCTCAAGCAGTTGATGCTCTTGAGATTTATATAAAAGAAGTTGAAAAACAATTAGACAAAAAGGTGAAAGTTGTAAGGTCAGATAGAGGTGGTGAATATTATGGGAAACATAATGAATTAGGACAATATCCAGGTCAATTTGCAAAACTTCTAGAAAGACATGGTAGCTCAATACACAAAGCCATACACACCTCAACAAAATGGTGTCGCAGAAAGGCGTAATAACTGCGACATAGAACCTTAAAGGACATGGTTAGAAGTATGTTGAGCAATTCTCCTTTGCCCAAATTATTGTGGATGTATGCATTAAAGACTGCAATGTATTTACTAAATAGGGTTCCTAGTAAGGCTGTTCCAAAAACTCCTTTTGAGCTATGGACTAACAGGAAATCAAGTTTAAGGCACCTGCATGTTTGGGGTTGCCAAGCAGAAGCAAGAGTATTTAATCCACAAGAAAAGAAGTTAGATTTTCGAACAGTAAGTGGCTATTTTATTGGCTATCCAGAGAAGTCTAAAGGGTATATTTTCTATTGCCCAAACCATAATCCAAGAATTGTAGAAACTGGTAGTGCTAAATTCCTTGAAAATGGTGAAGTTAGTGGGAGTGGTAATCATCAAAATGTGGAGATAAAGGAAATTAAAGTCAATGTTCCTATGCACATTAGTGTTCCTTTATCCACACCTACTCAAAGAGTTCCTACTATTAATGAACATATTAGTAGTGATGAACAGAATTTAGATGATGATACCCCATGAAGAAACTAACTTACAAATGTCAAAAAGAAATGAGTCTCAGGATGTACCATTGAGGAGATCTCAAAGGGAAAGAAAGTCAGCTATTCCAAGCTATTATGAGACTTATTTGCAAGAAGAAGACATTGGAATATATAAAGATTCAGTTTCATTTTCAGAAGCCATAAATAGCAGTGATTCAGAAAAGTGGATCAATGCCATGAAAGAAGAGCTAAAATCCATGGAAGATAACAAAGTTTGGGATATTGTTGAATTTCCAGAAGGTGCTAAGCGTGTTGGTTGTAAATGGGTCTTTAAAGTTAAAAGAGATTCAAAAGGCAATATTGAACGGCCAGACTTGTTTCTAAGGGACTCAGAAGAGGGATATTGATTACAAATAAACAGTTTCACCTGTTTCTAAGAAAGATTCACTGCACATTATCATGGCACTTGTAGCTCATTATGACTTAGAACTACATCAAATGGATGTGAAAACTACCTTTTTAAATGGTAATCTTGATGAAGAAATTCATATGGATCAACCTGAAGGTTTTCCAAATGAAGAAAATGGTCATATGGTGTGTAAACTTAAGAGATCAATATATGGACTGAAACAAGCCTCATAACAATGGTATATTAAGTTTAATAATATCATTCTTTCTTTCGGTT
This sequence comes from Stylosanthes scabra, assembly GCA_036250425.1. Taxonomy (NCBI): domain Eukaryota; kingdom Viridiplantae; phylum Streptophyta; class Magnoliopsida; order Fabales; family Fabaceae; genus Stylosanthes; species Stylosanthes scabra. Next base: position 4,140 of record JASCZI010122044.1, on the reverse strand, counting down.
TTGAAGAAAATGTTGTTGATATATGTATATACCGAAAGGTCAGTGGGAGTAAGTTTATATTTCTTGTTTTATATGTTGATGATATTTTGCTTGCAACTAATGATTCGGGTATGTTACGTGAAACAAAAGAATTTCTCTCTAATAATTTTGAAATGAAGGATATGGGAGAGGCATCCTATGTGATTGGAATTGAAATTTTCCGTAATAGATCACAAGGATTGTTAGGGTTGTCTCAGAAGGCCTATATTAATAAAGTTTTAGAAAAATTCAATATGGAAAATTGTTCTGCAGGAATTGCACCAATTCAAAAAGGGGACAAATTTAGTCTTATGCAATGCCCAAAGAATGACATAGAACGGAAGCAAATGGAAGCAATTCCGTATAGTTCTGTAGTGGGTAGTCTTATGTATGTGCAAACCTGCACAAGACCGGACATTAGCTTTGCAGTAGGAATGTTAGGAAGATATCAAAATAATCCTGGAATTGATCATTAGAAAGCTGCAAAAAAGGTCTTAAGGTATCTCCAAGGTATAAAGAATTATATGCTCATGTACAAGAGATCTAGCCAATCAGAAGTAATTGGCTATTCAGTTTCAGATTTTGGTAGATGTGTTGACACTAGAAAGTCTACATTTGGCTACTTATTCTTATTTGGAGAAGCTGTCATCTCATGGAAAAGCTCTAAGCAAAGTGTTGTCGCAACATCTACCATGGAGGCAGAGTTTGTAGCATATTTTGAAGCTACCAATCAAGCTTTATTGCTAAGAAATTTTATTTCAGGACTTGGCATTGTTGACACAATTGCTAGGCCACTGAAAATTTATTGTGACAACTCTGCAGCAGTATTTTTCTCCAAAAATGATAGATACTCTAAAGGTGTCAAGCATATGGAAATAAAGTATTTTAGCGTTAAGGAAGAAGTTCAGAAACAAAGAGTGTCTATAGAACATATTAGAACAGAACTTATGATTGCAGATCCATTGACTAAAAGCTTGCAACCAAAGACATTTAAGGAACATGTACATAGAATGGGTCTTGGTTGTTTAGAATGATATTATTAACACTCTGAGCTAATTATGTTTGTTTATGTGTTTTCTGAACATTGACAGTTTGTTGTTTCTAGATAAAGTAAGATTATTTATGAGTTATAACATTATGATCTAGAAATTTTATGGGACCAATATTATATTTTGTGTTATTTATGAAGATTATGTAGTAAGATGCTAGTGTTTGTAGTATGTGGAAGGAAATATGTTTGTTATTTAAATGCATGACCACCATAACTCGCACAAGAGCATTTTACTCTATTAATGTGATTATGTTACATGAAATTGTGAGTACATTTTGGCCAAGTGGGAGAACGTTAGAAGTTTATTTTATAATAGACTTATTTTGTGGCCTAAATATAATTACAGATTTATTACTAATGATTTAATTGGTCTATAAGTAGATCTTTAAGCTTTCCCGAACGTTACATTAACTTGTAAC
>JASCZI010122041.1:703-11411 GCA_036250425.1 Stylosanthes scabra | reverse complement strand
AGTTTCCGTTGTTGCTGATGTAAATTGTGATGGGAAGTAGAGCTTTGTTTCTTTGTTGATGGAAGTTAATTGTGAAGGAACATATGAACAATTGTTAATTAGTGGATTAGTATTAGTAACAATTAGCTTTTCTCTCAGATTTGGAATGCCTCTTGGATGCCTACTGAAAATTCTTCACTAATTACAAATGTTTGTTTGATTTTTTTTCTTTCTCTCAGATAATTCTTCAAATTCATATAAGTATCATCATGCCTACAGTGATTTACAAATACTGCTATGTTGCTGATTTTTTAAAATAGGCTTCTACATATACACACTATTATTTATTAAAGTGTTATTATTATTATTATTGTCATTATCATATATACATATATCATTGTAGGATTAAGGAGGAATTTAAAGGTTATTGGATACACATATATACTGTATATATTTATGAGGTCCATGACTCCTTTTTTTTTAAGTGTTAGGTTTTTCTATGATAGGGTCTATCGAGAAGAAGGACCTGCTGGTGAATATATGTAATCTGTATGAAAAAGAAATTATTAATTCAGCCAAACTGTCTATTTTTTTGCAGGCAGCTTCTAGTGAGGGGGAATTTATAATATCTTGGAATTTCAACTCTGCTGCATTTAACTTTTCCATGCTTTCAATTGCCTCATCATAAGCTTGTACAGCAGCCAAGCATGTATTCCCAAGCTTTGCAAGTTCTTATCACCAATAAAAAATACAATTAAAAATTAAAAAGAAAAAGAAAAAGGAAAAGGAAAAAGCTATAAACAAACTAGTTAATTAAAGATGCAGCATGCTAAGGGTTATGTGAGAAGTATGAACTAAGAAATTTACCTCAACTGGCATATATATAGCACCTGTAACATTTCAGCAATAGAACTCGAAAGGAATATTTTATAAACTAAATCCACAAAACAAACCAAGAACCTCAAAAAGCAACCATCCAGTAGTTCAAATCCTAAGTTCAAATCCTACCAAACACATACTGCTAAGTTCAATTCAGCATCATGTCTAAAGCTTAATAAATCACAAAACATGTTAAGTTCAGTAGTACTTGCTTAGTTCAACTACATATACTAGTAATTCAGATTTCTATCAAGAATATCTTGTGCTAGGGTGGTAAATTGAGCATCCGTGAAGCCCCAGAAGCTCTTCTCTAACTCTGGTGTCGCGTTTATCTTAACCACAATCCGAATTGCATCATGATCTGCAAACCCAAGCTGCTCCAGCTTCTCACCCATCTTCACGTCAGCGTTCTTCCCGGAGATAGCATTAGCTAAGATTTGAACGTGCTCCTTTTGAGCCGCAGTTGACTCATGGACTTCGTCGGCCATCCTTTCTAATATGTCAGCATGCTTCCTCTTCTTTCCAGATAGGGTCCTGCGCGTTCCACTTGGCTCGGCTGAAGTTGTTGTTCCTTGCCCCACATTTCCGTGACTCCGAGAAGGCGCATCCGTTGTCGAGGTTGATGACATGAAAACGTCATCCATATCTGCCTCGTCCCCTTTAGCTTCTTCCTCCACTTGTTCCTCAGCGTCAAACCCGCTAACGGCTGCTGATCCGGTAGCCCGATCCTTTCCCAAAATCTTACCGAGCCGGTTGAACATGGGAAAAGGCTTTCCGGGAGTGTAGAATTTTTTTGGGTGAGCCTGTGAAGAGAAAACAGCAAAATGTAATCATTTTTCTATTACAAAGTGAGTATAACTTTGCACAATACTTAGTTAAGAAATGCCACTGCCTCAACAGATTATGGTTTCTGACTAATAAATAGTATTACTACTTTTCAATGCCTTATTGCAATTCTAATCAATTGCGAACTCTTCCAAAAAATATCCAACAATTTTCCTTATGAGTTATGACACCACAATCCAATCAAATTCAAGAGCTTGGGTAAACTTAATCATAGAACTCAACTAGTAACATGAATTAGAGACCAAAATACAGAGAGCTTATTAACCTTGACTCATTCAATAGTCACCAGAGATTCATCAAGCTAATCAAATGGTAGGGAAACAAGAAGTTGAGAGAACCAGAAGTATATACAAGTATATATATGTATATATGTATATATATAAGTTATAAACAGCTCAAACAGATACAAACTTAATCACACCAAAAAAAATTATTAAGAAATAGTTTCATTGAATAGCTAATATACAAGTTTAACTTTGGTATATTCTTCTTCTTCTTGTTTTTTATTTTATTCTTTTTTCTATTTCATCACAACATCTACTAATATTCAGTAACCTTATCTTGGAACTTATTCCATTATAAGAATTTAGCAAGTGAGGCATCCAACTTCCAGAGAAAAAGAAATTAATTTTGGCAAATTCATTTTAGGTATATACATTGAATGGTTAATTGTGTTACCTTCATCCAAGCTTCCAGGACATCCTTGCTGTCAACATCAACGCATTGCTTCTCCTCGCTCCAACCGAACCCGCTGCACGCAAGCATGTCAGCACGTACTGGTACTTTTCTTTCAGTCGCTTGTGTTTGTTTTTGCAGTGCTTGGCAGTGAGAGTGCAGTTTGGAAAAGCTTGGATCATCTTCAGGGCTAGCTTCTCGAATGTTGAGGCCTTAAATTGTCCACAATTAAGCCGCGTGCCATCCACAACACACTCCTCTATGAAACCAACGAATGCTTTAGTTTCTTCCTGAGTCCAAAACCTCTTGTCCATGATTTCCTATTAATAAATCAAAGCTAATTGCAACCAATTAGCCACAAAATCTGTCCATGTCATAGTTCACAAAGCCATTTCAATTAAGCTGATTAAATTGTGCTACCTAAACCAAAATACAAGGCTGAAAATAAAGTAGGCACATATAATATAAGCAACGACACTGAGATTTATACTTATTCTGCCTTACACAGTTCCTAATAAAGTAAAATCAATTCAGCTATTACAATTAAATGCAACCAGAAGAAATTCAAATTTGAAAATGCAATAAACACAACTTAGACAGAAAGTACACAACAGCAGAAATAACAACCTCACGAAACCAGTCAATTATTTGAACCTCTCACACAACAAGGATTATTCACCCTAAAGTTAAACACTCAACACTAGAACCCTACTCATTAAGCACCAGCCGTGCCTCTTATTGCTCTCCACTCCTCAAACATTCCAACAGCCATATCATCACGCAGTTGGGTCCACTCTTCGGTGTTCTCGACAACCTGAATCCTTTCTTCCGTTGCGTCGTCTCCTATATTAGGGAACGCATCTAGGATACCTTCTTCCTCTTCCGGATCCACATCCATGGACAAACGAATGAAATTTTGTAGCAAGCAACATGCAGTTATAATCTGACTCTGAGTTTTGATGGGATAAAAGTTCGGACTTCTCAGAATTGCCCATCTCTTCTTAAGTAACCCAAAGCACCTCTCAATGACATTTCTGGCCGAGGAGTGTTTCTTATTGAAATATTCCTGATATGTTTGAGGTGCAAGCGAACCTGGGCCTCATTCCTTTAGGTGGTAGCGGGTACTTCGATAGGGTGCTAGAAAACCGGGACCATTGGTATAACCACCATCCACTAAGTAATAATTACCTATCAACAACGCATCCGAGATTCAAGATTAAAACCAAATCGGTAACCTACTCTAAGACAACAAACTAGTGGGTATAGTTGAACTTAGTTACCATGAGGAACTTTGAGGCTATTGCGACGTGTTATAGCATCCCGAAGTACTCGTGAATCTGACGTGGATCCTTCCCAACCGCTGAGCACATACATGAAGCTCATGTCACAAGTACACACCCCTAAGACATTGGTACACACCTTACCCTTCCTTGTCCTGTATCTTGGCTTATCACTTCCCGGGACTGTAACCTCTATGTAAGTGCCATCTAATGCCCCCAAACAGCCCTATATATTAAACAGAAACATGTTGGCAATTAACTTAATCAATTCAATCATATCTTCTCTGACTAGCAAAGACACACAAATAAACATGGTTACCTTAAACTTATTCCAAGTGGGATCCGCACAATCTTCTTCAACGGGTGTAGGCTTAACAAATAGAATGCTTTGAACACGGATGACCGCCCTTAATACTCTATTAAAATACCTACTAACTGTTTCCCCGGATCGATAAAATCTCACTTGTATGCTATGATTTTTTTATGATGAGCCAAAATTATTAGGAAGGTTGCAACTTGCTCAGGTAAGCTCACCCGCCCGTCCTCAGCCAAACCCCCACGGGTCTGCAACAACTCACATAAATTGGCGAATGCATTCGTGTTCATTATTAGCTCCCAGACATAATTCCTATCACCCTCGCCGATAACGCACTCTAGTGCTTCGTGCCTAATCCTATTAGTCACTCTCCCCCCCATACACAACCAACCACTATCTTTTCGCCTAAAGTACACAATCAGCGTGAGAACCAGATTCAACAACAAGTTATCGTGCCTTATTCTCATCAAGAGGTAAAAAGCAACACATATCTTAATCTTTTCCGAAAACTAAAAAAGGCATATCTTAACCCTAAAAAAGGCACCAGTTCAACACACATTAGACTCAAAATCATACTTAACTAAAACTCAAAAGCCAAAACAGCATTGTTAGGCATAACATTAAGGCAAGTATGGTTGCTGATTTCAAGGAAAGCATAGTTGCTGGTTGTCAAACTAATAATAGACTAATTACATATTAAGAAAAGAACCTCTGCAATCTCAAGAATCAGTTCTCAAAGGAGATGAAACTGCACAATAGTGCTGCTTTAAAACTGAAAGAGCAGTATTTACATATAAGAAAAATCAAGAAATCACCCAACAAATACAAAACTAAGTAGACGCAATATATGCATGCATACTGTAGATGAATATATATGAAGACAGTATATCTATGTGTTTGTGTAGAGAGTAGAGGATAATAAAACCAATCTTTCAACATATATAAAAAAAGGCCTTCTTAAAAATAATTAGGTAAACAATAGAAAATCACATGGAGGGTAATATCTCACTAAAAAGAATAGTTGATTTAGCGTTAGACAAGTCACAAGGCAGCAATGGTATATATATGAAATGCAATTATAAGCACTATATTGTGACTTGCAAAATTGAGTGGTATCATGAAATGAAGAATTAAACAGCAAAAATAGTACAAAGAAAGGGGGGACTAGGTTCATTAATTTGTGAAGCTTATTCAGTTTCTGTGAATATGCCAAAGTAAGTGTGTCTTACAGCAATTATAAACCATTCCATCTAAATTATAAACTAATTTTTTTCCTTCGAAGTTTTCAAAAAGCTAGTTTACTCATACAAAATTTTGACAATCAACAAGGCATGAAGATGGTGAGTTAAATTTTTAAATCAATCTACTCAGCAATCAAACACGAAAAACAGCCCTAGAAAATAACCCAAAATGATATTGTCTTACTTAGCAACCAAACACAAAAAAGAAACGCCAGCAACCATCAATCTTAGTAGTTAAAAAGGACCAACAACACCAAAGAAGAAAAGAAACCACTCAGAGAAGACAGAAACAGAAGGAAAACGCGTAACTCGAAGAAGAAAAGAGAAGGACCTACCTTTCTTCGCGACTCTGACTTCGCTAAACGTCTTCTCCGGCGCCGGATTTCCACGGTCAAGATGGCGATTCCACTGCTGCTGCCTCCTCGGTGTTGTCTTGCTCCAGCTAGGGTTCCTTATGCTGTGGAAGTGGGTGACAGTGGGGGAGCCAGATCGGAAAAACCTAATTTAATACATTGGGGGTAATGTTTGGAATTTGATAAATTTGGTAAGGGTAAGAATGGAAGGAAAATATGTTAAAATTTCAGTCCCAATCTCCAGTCTTCCAGTCCCTCCAAAATGGAGGTACTGAAAATACTAGAATTCTAGAGACTGGGACTGAAATTTTAGTCCCAGTCTCTGACCAAAAAACACAATACTGGTTTCCAGTCTTCCAGTTCCAGTCTCTGTACCTGTTACCAAACGCAGCCTTAATTTGTAAGAGTAAGAGAGATCAGTTGCTCCGAGAGCAACTAATAATTTCTCATATAGTAATAGGAAGAAGTTGAAGGTAACATAAAAATAGGAAAAAAGGGTAACTTGGCATGTCAAATAACTTAAGGAACAAACACTTCTCTGTCCAAATGGCACTCTTAATTTATAAAATAAAACTCTAAAATAATTTAATTTAGCAACATAAAATACCAATTTATAATTTTTTTACTAAACGCATTTAAAACAACCATTTAAATTAACAATAAGAGTAAATCATCACTCCTACCCCTGACCATTTAGCATTAGGACATTGCACCCCCTAACAAATCAATAATTTTTTGAGGGCTAAATCCGTTAACTTCTGACAACAACATTAACATAGGGGGTAGATTGTCTGACGGATAATTTAGTCAGGGGTCGCGTTGTCCTTTTCTATTTGTTGAGTGCCGCAATGTCCTACGAGTCATTTGGTTAGGGGGCGCAATGTCCTAATCCTAAATGGTCAGGGGCCGGGGTGAGGATTTACTCTAAAAATAATGCTAGGTAATCAATAAAAATTCAGCCAACATCAGCTAACAACTTGAATTGGATATTCTATTTCTTTAGATTTTGGATGTTTTGTTTCTAAAAAATACAAAGTTGGCTAATTGTTAGTTACTTTAAGTTTTTAATGTTCTATGACTTTTATTGTGGATGTTCTATAAACAGTGGTTATAGATGTTCTATTTTTTTATGGCTGATTTGTTGGTTAAAAAAACATTGGTTACCTATACTTTCCCTTAAACTAAAATTTGAAATTACTTAAAATAAAATATTTTTTATCACTAATGTTAAAGTAACATCTTTAAATTCTTAATTATTCAAATTACATTGATAAACCCATTTTTGATGGTTATTTCTGTGCTATAAATCGGCAATTTATCATTCTCTACCACTTAAATACTTGTGAAACAAGCAAGTTCATGAATAATCATTCCTTATGACTTAAAATGAAAACACCTGCTATTTTAGCCAAGTGTTTCAGGGTTCAATAGGACAAGATCGGAGTGGAAGTGGCTAAAAAGGGCGCGAGGAACGAGGAAATTACGAAGAAAAGCTTGGAGGCCAATTCAGATTCCTATACGTACGCACCCATGGTGACATGCGTACGCATTTCCAAGACTTGGGCGTTACGTCTAAGCTGGAACCGGAACCTATGCGTACGCACCTAAAGCACCAGTGCGTATGAATCAGAGGCAGAATTGGAGCCTATAAATAGTGGAAGACCACACCATTTTGGGGAGCCCTTCATATACACCATTTCTCTTAGTTATAGGTTTAGTTTCTTAGGATTTCCTTTTTGTAAGCCATATTGGCCAAACATTTTTACTGTTTTTTCTGTTTAATTGCTATACTGTTACTCTGCCCGTTTCATTTCTCTTAATATTAAAGTACCGTTACTCCGATCCATGGTCGGGCACTCTTTTATTATTGAAATCTTGTTTTCTCTGTTTCCTGTTCTCATAACTTAACTGCAACCCAAATATTTTCTCAACCAAAAGCAAACTACAGTTTTTGGTTCCTAGGAAGAACGACCCGAGTCTAGTACTCGGTATTTTTTAACTGGTTGCTTCCTGTGACACCTTTTTAACTAAATTTGGCACGGTTTTTGTAATACTGGTTCGAAACTATCTGCAACGAAACATCATTTGTTTCGGAACGATCTCGGGACTGCCATCATACATCATATAAAGTTATTATTATTACTTTATAATTAATAAAATCACTATTTATGATAAGAATTTATAAAGTTACTATTATTATTACTTTATAAAGTTATATTATTTGATTCAGGATAGAATTTAAACACTAATTTGGTTGATGGTTCTGTCTACCATGAAATACGAATGCAGCCAAGGCTAGGATGGTAAGGAGAGAACATATTGAAAAACTCCTTGCCAAAAGGAAACAAAGATTCACCGGGACTACTCATGGTAAGCCAATACAGGTTTAAGAAATATAGTGGGTTTTTGCCACCCATTTTTGTTAGTAAAGCAAATCATCTTCTTGAGTTTATTTCTTTTTCTGAAATGGGTGTCGCATTTATGACCCACAATTCGAGCCTTACCAAATCGCAGACCGGCAAGAGCCAGGGTCAGCAACACTGCACGTAGAGGTATACAATTAAGCGGCAAGCGATTTCATCAATTTAAAATTCATTCTCATGTGATACTATGGGATTACTTAGAAACATCTATTGTATGCATATACTTTTATATCAAAATTATATCCTAATGGGAGTGGAGAAACTTAGCTGGGTGAGGCCTACTTACGAGCAAAGTAGTAAGAAAGAATGATATAGAAACTAATGAAATAAACAAAATCAGGAATTAACAAAGTAGGTGTAACTTATAAGTTATTTTCTGCATGAGTGCACCGTAGCGAATATTTGGTTTTTCATTCCGACACAGGACCTATATCGTCAATATTTGTTTACCTATATAACGGATTAACTTTTTACTTTATTGAACTTCCAACAGTCAGTTTTGTTAGAAGTTCTGTTGAACATGCCAGAATGAGGGAAAGACATTGCCAAGGTATGAAAAGACTGAGCTTTGTTATGGAGATTATGTTAGTCGATAAGCACGTTATATTCAATACTCAAGGGGGGTGAATTGAGTATATAAGCAACAATGATAAATTTTCGCGGAAGTTTAAATTACTTTGAATTTAAATGACTCAAATGATTGTACTAGTATTTTTCCAAGGACTTAAGCCACTTTTTAAGTACTTACAAGGAGCTTGTACTTTCCAAAACACTTGTAAAATATAAATGACAATAATTAAAGAGATGAAGGATAGAGATACGATACACAAGATTTATAGTGGTTCGGCACAACCTTTGCCTACGTCCACTCTTTCTCAATCGCAATTGAGAAGTTCCACTATCAACACCAAGCTTCAAGGTGCTTGACAAACCTTTACAACACGAGCACTTGATTTACACCTCACGGTATCACAAGACTTTCACCAAGCTATTAAGCCACTCCACTCGAAGTAGTCCCAACTTCAAGATTTTCCTTGAGTGCTTAATAAGACACTAACCCACTCCACTCGAAGCAATCCCAACTTTAAGATTTTCCTTGAGTGTTTATTGTACTCTTGGAATCCTTACCGACTATAGTGTAACAACAAGCCTTACTCTTGGAGAATCACACTCCAAGTCACTCAAACAAAGAGAAGTAGAAATAGTAGAAGAATGATTACAACTCTCAAATAGAGTAGATGATTACAATTAAAGCTCTATGAACCAAACTTTGGTTATCTCTCAAATATGTGCGTAAAAACACTTTGAAGATAATATGAAAATCAAGTATAGCAACAATATAGCTTTGGAGAGAATTGGCAACTTAAATGAATCCCAAAAACATGTATTTATAGACTCCCAAAACCTTAGAGCCGTTGGGGTGTGAATGGAATCAAATCATTTTGTCAAACTAGCCGTTTTTGTGCTTTACAGCATCACATAATCGATTATCAATCTTGGTAATCGATTACCATATAGCCGTTGTGACTAAATTTTGAATTTTAAAGCCTGGTAATCGATTATCCTCCTTGGTAATCGATTATGCTGGTAATCGATTACCCACCCTTGGTAATCAATTATCATAGGGTTTTGACCAAGAAAACGTTTTCAAACTCTTGGTAATCGATTCTCAACTTTGGTAATCAATTACCTGGTCTTAAATAGCTCAAAATATGGACTATATTATATGAAATTGAAGCCCCGGATGTTAGCTTTCTAATGCAACAAGAACCACATCGTTTGGACCTCTGTAGCTCAAGTTATCATCACTTTAGTGCACAAAGGTCAAGTTTGACAACATGCACTAAGCTTTAAAACAGCTAACAAGTTATAAAACTTTTACGGTCATAGTTTTCCTAAAACCTTTTCTTTAAAAAAAACCTTTTCTTTAAAAAAACATTTTCTTGTGTGTGTGAGAGAGAGATAATAAACTTTGGTTCTTGACAAGAAGTTTACCTAAATCCTAAGATACTAAGCCATCTTCAAAGCTTGCGGACTCGTCTTCTTGTCTTGTTGCTTGCTTCCAACTCTTATCCTCAACTTCAATGTTTGTCTTGACGTCGTTTGCATCTTTTAATGCTTATCCTCAACTTCAATGTTTGTCATTCATCAAAACTTAAAACAAATGAACTTATGCATATTGTAACATGATTAACAGATTACGGTTAAAATGGCAGATAATTAAAATTTGTAGTAGTTAGGTGCCCAATTTCACATATTATACTAAATTAGGTAAAGCATCCAATGCATAAACAATATCATGCATCATGAGTAGTTTAGAAATAAAATAGAACTACATATGTTAGAGTGTAGTAGTGTGTCTACCTTGCTTAATAGAAGTACACATTCCAAGAGCCAAAGGCATCTAATGCTGCAAGAAGAATTTAATGTTATCACAAATGGTTGAGACTATAATCGTTCAGTTAGCAGATCCATTGTTAACTTTTAATGTCCACTGAACAGATTATTATAGCATTGGTTTTGCCTCGTATGAATGTGATCATTTTCATGCTCTGTACTGATACGACGAGCGCTCCTAGAAACACTTTGACAAGGAAGCCCCCAAATACAGTTTGTGTTGTAGGGGGTAAGATAGAGTTACCGCCTTTGAAGGATGTCCCAGAAGTGCTTCATGATTTACTATTTTCGGGGGATGCTAGGAGCAAGCATTTTAGGA
>JASCZI010122038.1:0-14310 GCA_036250425.1 Stylosanthes scabra | reverse complement strand
TTTTTTTTTTTTTTTTGTTTTTTTTTTTTTTGTCTTGGCTCCTGAGATGAGAGTTGGATTAAACTTCTTTAAAGTTGTTAATCACTTTAAAGAGAAAAATAATAATCTACTGACCTTTAAATTAAGATGGTAGAACCACGAATAATAAAAGTTACAAAATCAAAAGCGATTAAATCATTATTTTACCACTTTACAAATGGAACAACTTTAAAGATCTATATTCTTTAATTATCTTTTTCGGGTTCAATTCTTCCTAGAGGATGAGAAATAGGTTAGTTATTGGATTGAAAAATGATTTGAAGACTTAACTCATAAATCTAATTATAAGCTTAATTTCTAACTAGAGAATTTTTTATATTTTTTACATTTTTAATATTTTTTTAAAAAATAACATTTATGATTGAATTCTTTACTCTTTTTAAATATTAGACGTATAATTAGATTTATAAGCTAGGTCTTTTTATCACAATTTGATTGGATATATCGACTGGATATATTGACTTGTAAAAACTTTAAGGACGGGTTTAGTAGTTAGCTAAAAAAATATTTACTTATAAAATACAGCTAGCCATAAAAAAAAAAATTATCGCGTACTTTTTTTCATGAACATCCGGTCTAAAGCATAAAAATTTCTTATAAAGATGAGAATGAAAAAGATTGTTAGAAAGAAAATAATTTTTTTCAATTAATTATCTAATTATTATAACAACTGAATCCAAAAGATACAATTTTTTTCTCTCTAAATTTAGTTTAAAGCATAAAATCACACTTATCATTAGTTCTTAGAGAAAAAATAATGATATCCCTATTTCTACACTATTTTAATAAATTCCAAATGGACATTTGTATAAAAAAATATTATTTTAATTAAATACATTTTTTAATAAACACTTAATTCACAAAAAAATAAAAGATAGTTAGTGCACTAAAGTAATTTTATATAGATGTTTGTCAAAAGGTTTTAAAAATATTAACTTAATTTGTTTCAATTTTATTTCTCAAATTTTTTATTTGCATCAATTTTATTTTTGTAATTAGTTTTTTTATGATTACTATTCAATTAATTATTTTCTTCCACTTTTACCCACTCAAATTTAATCCTAATCTCAAATATACCCAAGACCTATCATCATCACCACTCACTTCATTTCTCATCACTACTGCCATTGCCATCCACTGACTCACCACCGCACCCAACCCCACCCGCCACCAACCCACCACTGCATCCCAGCCCACCACCGAAGCCGCCATCATCATCAACATCAACACTTCCACCTCACCCGAACCTCCAACGTAGCCATCATCATCAACATCAAGACATTAACATTTATTAGCATTACCACCACCACCAAAACAACAACACAATAGAATCAATTAAAAAAAGGAAAATAAAAGAAAGAGGGAGGGAGAAAGCGGTGAACAACGTTAAAAAAGAGGACTGTAGCAAAAGAGGAGAGAGCGCTAGAGAAGAAGGAGATGTAGAGGTTGTGATGGAGATGTAGCGGATAACATGAAGAGAAACAGAGCAAGGCAATATGGTTGTTTGGATGGAAGAGGAGGGCAATGTTGACGTTGCTAATATAGGGGTTCAATGGGGGTGGCAGTAGAGGTTTGGTGGTTTTATTTTCAGGTGAAGAGTGAACATGTGAACAATGAGTGACAAGTGAGGGTGGGGTGAGGTGGGTGATAAGTTTCATATTACATAACACACAGATGAGAGAGAAGAGGGGGTTGTGAAGATGATACAAGAGGGTAAAATTGGAAGAAAGAATTTAATTATATATTGATCATTAAAAGATTAATTATCAAAATAAAATTGATACATGTCGAAAACTTGAGGGACAAATTAAAACTTAAGGGTATTTTTAAAACTTTTAACAAAAAACATTAAGGATAAAAAATTTACTTTACTCTTTTATGTATTTTTATGCAATGTCAATTTAAGTGTTTTATTATAAGAGTGTACCAGTTAACAATTAGTCTATGAAATTGTAAAAAGTGCACCACGTGGTTCTTTCGTCTAATTCAATTAAACAACTTTACTAACATGGATTAATTCCGCCATGTTGAATTGGTAAAGTTCATCTAATGTGGCAATGAAATGATAAAGAACCAATTTGGTCCCTATACTCCTTTGTAACCTTAATATTTACTTTCCTTCCTCTTCTTCCTTCTTCTTCTCCCTCCTCTTCTTCTTCTATTTCCTCCTCTTCTTCAAGTTTGAAAGCATGAAGAAGGAGCGTAGAAGTCAAGGATAAATACGACATATTTTCTCTACAACATATTGTTTCATTAAGGATCACAACGTGTCCTGGGTCTGATTCATATCTAGTAGTGGCGCTAGTTTTGTTGCTGCTGTTGGTCATAGTGTTGGGCTTCTTTGTGTATTTACTAGACATTGTAGTCGACTCAAATTATGTCTCCTATGCCATAAACTGTGGTAGTGGAGAGTTATGCAAACAAGATGTGCATGAGGTTTATGTTCATTTGCACATTAGCAACTGTTTCGCTCGATTTTTGTTCAATTTCGACAAAAAATGTCGACCGAGCTTGCACCATAATCTTCGATGAGCGAGTTGTGACTCTTTTTTAAATAATAGTGTGGTTTCCACCCCTAAGATTTTTTGCTAAAACATGACTTTTATGCAAGAACAATAATTTCTCTTTATTATTAATGATGAGAAATAATTACAATAAATTATGCCAAGAAGCATGTACTCACAAAAAAACAGAAAAAGATAAAGTGTAAAGCACCCAAAAAGAAATTAAGTGCAAAAAATAATCAACTTAACAGAAAATAAAAGAGAATAAAAGAAAAGAAACTATAGAATAAAAATAAATAACAAGAATGAAAGTGCAAAACTGGAAAGATAGATAACAATAGAAAGAAATAAGGAAAAGAAACTAAACTTAGAAAAATAAAGAAAAATGGTGACCACTCTTTGGATTCGTGCATCAATGTGACTGGAATTTGGCAAAGCTTCTTCATGGTGTTGTGAGGTGAAGGAAAGTGATCCCGAATTAATGAGTGAAGTCCTCTATTTATAGACAACCATTGCTTGGGAGTTACTTCCAATTCTTGGCCTTCAAGTAAGCAGACCCATGTTCTGTTTGGGAGTTACTCTTTATCCTTAGTATTCAAGTAAGCAGACCCATGTTCTGTTTGGGAGTTACTCTTAATCCTTGGTCTTCAAGTAAACAAACCCATGTTCTCCTTGGAAATAAAGTGATACTCCCTACAAATGTGCAATTGCTTCTTCTGGATAAGATCAATTAATTAAGCATGTGTTAATATATTCCCAACTTCAACTGATATATTCTTGACTACTCATTTATAAGTCAAAAATCTCATTTATTGGTCGAAAATCAAATTTCGCACCAACAAAATGCCCATTGGAACCTTGCATTTTGACTTACCGAAAAAATGTAAGGTTTCAAAATGTTGCCTCATTTGCTTAAGTAATGGGGATTCAAATAATCTATTTCGACTCAGCAGATTCTACAACTCTTTGATCTCTGAACACAGTATGTACAATCTAGTGCACGATTCACTGTGCACTCTTTTCTCTCAGCTATGCAAGCTGAGAGTTGAGCCTAATGGCTCGACAAATCCATCAAGTGGATTTCTTATTGGCCAAGCTTCCCTTGGCCTTTGGAGTTGGGGTCGAAAGCTTTAATTTTATTGCAAAAAGAGTTTCGACACCAGACTCATTTTCAGTCAAATAATAAATGAAAGCAACATTTACATCGAAAAACCCTTGCTCTTTACTCGACACATATTTTTCTTTTTCTTTATTAAGTTTCTCGATTTGTTGAACCTTGTTTTCCAATTGTGCAAGGTCGAGAAACTGCTGATTAACCACCTTCTTTCGAATATTAAAGTCGAGACCATTAATTGCCATCTTGACCACCTCAGTTTCAGGAATAGGAGTGAAACACTGATTTCTCATATTCTTGAATTGAATTAGGTAGTCGTCAATTGACTCTGTGGTGTTTCTCTCGATTTCAAATAAATCAGAGAGGTAACCTTCGATTCCCCTCTGAAGAATTGATCACGAAAGCTTCTTTCTAATTGGACCCAAGAATGAATCGAGTTAGATTGTAAGTTTGAAAACCATGTGAAAGCATTCTTCGTCAGAGATGAAGGGAAATATCTCATCTTGGGATATTCATTATTTGCCAATTCCCCCTATTTCGACTGTGTATCGTGCTATATGCTCGACTGTCGACTCACCACTTTTTCCAGAAAATTTAGTCAAAGACTTTAGAGCTTTTTTTTCCTCTTGGGAGTTCAGCATGCAAAACATAGTCGGGAAATGGTGATATGAAATAAGGTTCATTAGTAATCCTAATATTAAGACCAACTCGACTGAGCATCTGCTCGATTGCTTGGATAACATTTCGACCATAATCTTGGACATAATCATTTTCTCCAACACCATGGACAACCTTATTTGGATCTTCTTCTCTTTTCACAATCATAGAAGGGGGATTGGGTGCAGGCATAACTCCTCTGCCAAAGTTTCCAACTAATGGGTTGAAGGGCCGATTGATTGCTCCAGCCAACTCATTGACTTGTCGAGCCACTTGTTCGATCTTGGCACTGTTATTTTCAATCATGGGATTTAAGATAATAGTCATATGTTCTGTTAACATATTAACAATATCACAATGACTCTCCTCCATTTGCTGTCTAAATACAGGGAAAGATCCGACTGCATTGTTCGGAGGCGTCTTCTCAGCCGAAATTTGACTTGGCATCCCTGGAAAAATTGATTCGCTTCCTGCCCCGGTCAAAACAATGTGAGGTATTGAGCCATTGCTTGTGTCGGAAGAACACTTGTCAAAGGTCGATTCGACCCTGCACCTGCCCCATTCGAAACACCATGAGGTGTCGGCACCATTGCTTGTGTCAGAAAAACATTTGACATTGGTTGAATCAACGAGACAACTCCCATATAAGGTTGATTATTCATCAAATGTTGGTAAGCAACATAGTCAGAATTTGGATTAAACCCTCCAGTCACATACATGGGAAGATATTCCGACTAAAAATCTCTCGACTGAAGATATCCCGACTCTAAAATTTATGACTAAGGATATCTCAACTATGGATATCTCAATTGAGGAAAGTTCGACTGTGGATATCTCAACTGAGGAAAGTTCGACTGTGGATATCTCGATTGAGGAAAGTTCGACTCCTCAGTGGAAGTAGATGGAGGTGAAGCTCTTTCATCTGACATAATTTCTCTTCACTTCTCAAACGCATACAAAGTCAGAAAATGATTCTAGCACTTAAGGGTCCCATCGGGCGTGCCAATAATTTCTCTTCACTTCTCAAACGCATACAAAGTCAGAAAATGATTCTAGCACTTAAGGGTCCCATCGGGCGTGCCAATTTGTTTCGCTTGATTTTTGTTCAATTTCGACAGAAAATGTCGACCGAGCTTGCACCACAATCTCGTATTCGAGAAGTGGGTTGCGACTCCTTTTTAAATAATAGTGTGGTTTCCACCCCTAAGATTTTTTGCTAAAACATGACTTTGATGCAAGAATAATAATCTCTCTTTATTATTAATGATGAGAAATAATTACAATAAATTAAGCCAAGTAGCAAGAAACATGTACTCACAAAAGAAACAGAAAAATAATGTGTAAAGCATCCAAAAAGAAATTAAGTGCTGAAAATTACTCAACTTAACAGAAAATGAAAGAGAATAAAAAAAATAAACTATAGAATAAAATAAATAACAAGAATGAAAGTGCAGAACTGGAAAGATAGATAACAATAGAAGGAAATAAGGAAAAGAAACTAAACTTAGAAAGTAAAGAAAAATGATGACCACTCCTCACTTACATTTGGGAGTTACTCTTTATCCTTGGTCTTCAAGTAAGCAAACTCACGTTCTGCTTGGGAGTTACTCTTAATCCTTGGTCTTCAAGTAAACAAACCCATGTTCTCCTTGGAAACAAAACGATACATCCTACAAATGTGCGGTTGCTTCTTCTGGATAAGATCATTAATTAAGCATGTGTTAATATATTCCCAAATTCAACTGATATATTCTTGACTACTCATTTATAAGTCAAAAATCTCATTTATTGGTTGAAAATCAAATTTCTCACCATCAGCAACAGACAACCTAATGTTGTATCAAGAATTTTAGGTGTGTAAATAGTTTTTCTTAGGAGTCAATCAAATGTTGAGGGCATTCTTGAGTTAGAACTGTGTGTGAGCCTGTTGTGTGTACGTTCTGAGTGTTTCTTTTAGAAATATAGTTTAACAATTTGTAGTGTTAGAGTGCAAGAGCAATGAAATTGATTTGAATGCTCACTTCAGTTTCCCATGTAACTTGAATTATGTATTATACTTCTTCTATAAGGGGAAGATTGAAGAGCACAAATGAAGCTCATAATCAAACAATTTTGTTCGATGACTAAACATAATTTGTGTCACCTTGTAGTTTTTAATGATTTCTTATTTATTTGCTTCTTATCCAAGTCATGTGAAAGAAAAAGTTTCTTTAAGTGAGCAGCTGCTACTGTAAGCCTCTTCCTTTCTCCAGAGTTCTTCTTCCTAATTCATGGTTTCCATTTTGTTCTCTTGTTTTTCATTTATTTGTTCTTGTCTTTGTCTCATTCCTTTGTTGTATTATTATTAGCTAAATTTTAGTCTAACAATCTCATGTAGCAGCAAATATGTTGAATCATGGGAAAGGATGACTGTACTTATTTTCTTGTTTTCTCATTATTATCAACTTGTCTTCTGCAATACTGTATCTAAGGATAAACCACTAACCAGATACACAATCAAGGTACTGATATTGAAAATTTTCTTCATTGAGTAATAAGCAAAATTAATATTTTCGGAGTAAAAAGAAAAGTTCTTGGAGTAACTCCAATAGGAACTCTCCACAGTCTTTATTTCTAACACACCTGTCATAAAAGGTAACTCCGTATCAGTTTTTGGGTTGTAAACAAGGCTTTGTCTAAGGTGGACCTGGTTCATAATGGATTAAGCGAAATATTCTCAAATAAGTGGTGGTGATTTTACAATGAATAATAAAAAAAAATTTAAATACTCATTTGAGAATATTCTACCTGGTCCATCATGAACCTGGTTCATTATAGACTTGTCCCATAAACAGTAGATAAGAACTCAAATATTCCTTCCCTTCTCCAATGCAAGGGACTCACATTGATCCCTGTTGTGACCCCACTTATCTAATTAATTAAAATAAAAATAAATTAATAATTATTAAATGTATTTTTACAATAATATTTTTCAAATTTATAAATTACAAAATTCATTATTATAAATTAATAATATACAAAAAATATTTAGTAACTCCATAAAATAAAAAATTAGTATATATCAAATTTTAGACCACTATTAAATAAAGAAAGGGTTGAGTATTTAAATTTTTTTTTAAAAAGTGCAAATTAAACTTTAAACTTATCTCTTCCCGTCCCTCCAAAAAGGGACTGACATGTTTCGGATTCTGAGGAAGGACTATAACTCTTTTTGCTCCAATGGTAGGAACTCACCTTTTTTAAATAAAAAGGCAAAGAGGAACTCCCGATGGAGTTGCTCTTAGACCATCTCCAACTGTCTTTTTTTTTTTAGTTCCATGTCTGACAAATTATAGAGAAGAAACTGGATTTAACGTTGGAGGAAACAAGGTTGAGTTCCTTGCACAAGGCCCAATGACGCTCAGTCCCTGCGCAGAGGGCTCCAATTGTAAATCGAAAAAATATTATAATAATCCATTTAAGCCGTTTAAAAGTAACGGTAATAAAAATATAGTAAATGAATTTATTTCATCTACAAATACTAACTACACACACTTTTATTTTCACATCTTCTTCCGTTCTTCCTCAATATTTTTCAGATTTTTCCAACCAAAAAATGGATCCAAATCAATTCAATAATTTTTTCAATTACTTACAAAATTATTCTCAAAACACAAAACCCAACAATCCCAACCTTCAAATTCTTAAAATCCAAACCAAAACTTCACACTACCTAACACGTTTCCAAATCAAAACCCACAAAATATGCATAATTTCAATTTTCAAGTCCCTTATAATAGTCAACAACCTATTTTTCTCCCACATAACCAAAATGCACAAACACCTCAGTATCCATTCTCAACGATGTTTAATCCCTCGATCGGTAATATGTCCCCAACATGTTTTCAGTTTTCGTCTCAATCTAGTGCATCATGGCCTAACTCAGTCAGTCTTGGTGCATCTTCTAACCCATCCCCTCAAACTCTGATACATTCTAGTCCGAATTCACAACATTCCGATTTTGCAAACCCTCGTGGATTAGATTTCATCGATCTCAATGATGATGAAATTGGGAATCAGAGGCAACGTAGCACTCCACTGTGGCAATGGGAAGAGGATAGAATGCTTATCAGTGCGTGGTTGAATATTTCAACCGATCATGTAGTCGGTACTGACCAAAAGAGTAATACATTTTGGAATCGGATCAACAACTACTGTGAAGAACACAACCCAACGATGAAAAGGAATGGTTGCAACTAAGAAACGATGGTATAAGTTCAGCAAAGCAGTTGTAAAATTTGCTGGTTGCTATGATCATGCTACTCGAAATATATGGAGTGGTTCAAATGCTAATGATATAAAGGAGTTGGCATATAAAATCTATTCCGGTAATTATGGTCAGAAATTCACTTTCGAGAGGCACTGGAATATGCTTTGTTTGAAACAAAAAAGGAGAAGCCAACTACTGTTTGATTAACTAGTCGTTGTAGAACTAGCCATTGAAAAACTAGTTGTTGTAAAACTAGTTGTTGTAAAACTAGCCGTTGCAACAATGGTTGAATTAATATAAATAGCAATTACCTATCCTATGTAGTCTCGGACATCACTCACGCTACACACAATATTTTAACAAATGGCAAGAAACTTTGATGATCTTTTTAATGAGGTTTTGCATGGCAACAAGAGGAGGCAACGCAATTCACGCATCAACGACTGGATCGATGAATGTTTGTTAGAGGATTCAGAAGAAGAATAAGAAATGCAAAACATCTCTTTCCCCACTCCTCATCGATTTATTAATAGATATCAGGAATCAGGACACGATCGTCTCTACAAAGATTACTTTGCAGATGAGCCGGTGTATAATGCTGCATATTCCGACGAAGGTTTCGAATGAGAAGAAACGTATTCGTTCGGATAGTAAATTCCATCTCAAATGCATATCCATATTTCCAACAGAGGGTTGATGCTACTGGGAGAAGAGGGTTGTCACCACTGCAAAAATGCACGGCTGCGATGCAGATGTTAGCATACGGAGTGGCTGCTGATGTTGTTGATGATTATGTACGCATAGGTGAGAGTACTGCAATTGAATGTTTGGAAAAGTTTGCAGCAGGTGTGATCCTCGTGTTCGAGAATGAATATTTGTGAAAACCAAATTCACATGATGTACAACACTTGCTATAAATGGCGGAGGATCATGGATTTCCTGGCATGTTGGGTAACATTGATTGCATGCATTGGCAATGGAAAAATTGTCCAACAGCGTGGAAAGGTATGTATATGAGTGGTTATCGTGAGTTTCCAACAATAGTCCTTGAGGTTGTAGCATCTACAGACCTTTGGATATGGCATTCATTTTTTGGAGTTTCTGGTTCAAATAATGATATAAACATATTGGATCGGTCACCTGTGTTCGATGATATTCTAAATGATTGAGCTCTAGAGGTAAATTACATTGTCCATGGTAATAACTACACTATGGGATACTATTTAGCGGATGGTATTTATCCTTAATGGGTCACCTTTGTCAAATCAATATCAAGGCCACAAGGGGAGAAGCGCAAGTTATTTGCACAATACCAAGAAGGGCAAAGAAAAGATGTGGAATGAGCATTTGGAGTGTTGCAAGCACGTTTTGCAATTATACATGGTCCAGCACGCCTTTGGGAAAAGACGAAACTTGCGAACATAATGAGAGCATGTATAATAATGCACAACATGATTGTTGAGGATGAAAGAGACAATTATGCAGGAAACTTTGCGCTTGGCCATGAATACGACGATGTTGAAAATGGCTTATCACAACCTCAGCTGGAAGATGAGAGCTTTGCACCATATATCAATTTCTCCAAATAAATGCCCAACTTCGAAATAGGCAGAAGCATCAACAATTAAAAGAGGAGTTGATTGAACACATTTGACATTTTCACAATGCACGTCGTTAATCCTGGACTTTAACTATATTTTATTTTACTAAGTCATGTTGTTAATTAGTTAAAGTTTAAATTATGTATTATGTGTTGTTGTTCTTATTTATGAAATTATTAAACTTTTTGTCATATATTAATTATTTTATAATAATGCATTATTATTATTCTACACATTATAATAATATTATTAAAACATAATTTTTCATTGACTTTTTATTTTTATTTTAATTAATTAGATATATGGGATCGCAACAGAGACCAACATGAGTTCCTTGCATTGGAGAAGATAGGGAAGGTTTGAGTTCCCAGTTACTGTTTATGACACAAAAGCTGATGTAGAGTTACATTTTATGACAGGTGGGCCAGGAACAGGAACTGGGATGAGTTCCCTATTAAAGTTGCTCTTATAGACCACATAATTTTTGTTAAGCGAAATGTTCGTATAATATGATGTTATTGCTATGATTCTAGCCGTCGCAGATATCATTTTTGGAAAAATAAATTAAAATGGAGAAAGCATGTAAGAGATAATCTAAGAAAAAGAAAAAGAAGAAAGGGTCAAAGAACGCTTACTAAATTGATTGGGTGGAGGGGAGCATAGTACCTAGCGTCAGCAATGGAAATGGAATCCAAGTCACAGTCACTTGGAGTTGGGTTAGATTCAGGTCAGAAAGAGAGTCACCAACTCAATTGTACTGAAGTTTTGTAGAACTGTACGTGAGCAGCAAAGTAGAGTTGTATTTGAGACTTTGAGCGGAGAAACATTTAGAGTAGACAAGCCTACGTGTTTTTTTATTTATTTCTGTTGTCGGCATACCAGTCTTGGCCTTTTGCTTAAAAAAATCCGGCTGGGAATCTCTGGCAAAGAAGCTACTCAAGGTTGGAAAGCTCTGCTAACTCATACTCTTCCTTGAATGCCCTAGGATTGAATGAAATAGCAGATGAGTTAATAGTAAGACATTACTTCTCCCTCAAAGCAATTAAGTCCCATAGCTCTTATTCCAAGAACTTTTGATATTCCCTTAATTGGGGAAGTGTAGGACGCTATTGCTCGCAACTGGGTCTTGAGTGTCGATCTAACAAGAAAATAAACTCTAGTTGCTTCTCTTTTCTGATCGAAGGTATGTATGTCTACATCGCATCGTACGTATGGCGCCCAAGCTTTAGGCCGGCTCAGTATGATAGCACCCAACTTTTCCGATTTGGTAGTTTGATCTTTGCTATGATTTATTATTCATGGACGTTGATAAGATCTTTCCATCTAAGCGAACGAAGACAGAGACAAGGGAAGACCAAGGGGTTCGGCAGATGAACGAGTGACCGATAGCGAAGTACAATAGTCGTGTGCTCTAAAGCTAGTCAGGAGCTTTTACTCTTTCAACGAGTCAAGTCAAAACTGGATACCTTTGTTGAGTTCTCTATTGGCTCTCCCAGAAAGCAAAGTAGATTGATAGGTGCAGAAGATGTGAGAACCCAGCGTAATTGGTTTTCTCCAGTGGCTGCAGCTCTATTTCCTATGTTCTTTCAGATGGCCCTACTACGTCTGCCCGCTATAGAACATGCCTTGTAAACCATGTTACTATATGAGTTAAATGTTTAAAGGTTTTGATGAATGACAACCAACGAAGAATTTGAGGATTCGCTTTGAAAGCAAACAACAACGACAAGAAATAGAAGTCCGCAAGATCAAAGAAACAACGAACTATATTCTAAGGACTTAGGTAATTTCTTGTAAGAACCAAAAGATAGTTATCTCTCACACACACACATTTAAAAATGTTTTTCATAAATGTTTTGGAAAGTGTTTTTGTATGAAAAATGTTTTATAATGCTTCTATGAAGATCAAGCTAGTCAAACCTTTTTAGACACTTGTTTTCAATTATACAAGACCTTAGGGATTGATTAAAACAAGTTTAGAATCAATTCTTAAAGGGAAAACACGTTTTTAGGCCATTTTGGACCATGAGTATCGATACCCACCATTCAGTCTCGATACTCAGGCATTAACGTAGTGAGTATCGATACCCAGGGTGTGAGGATCGATACTCAGAGCCATATATTCAAAAATTTGGCTCAACGGTCGCATGAGTATCGATACCCAGCCTTGAGTATCGATACCCATGTGCTAAAAACAAGAAAAACGGCTAGTTTGACAAAACGTTTTGATTCCATTCACACCCAAACGGTTCTCTAAGCTTGGGAGCCTATAAATACATGTTTATGAAGCTCATTTACTACACTTGATAATTTGCAAAGCTTCTTGATATTATACTTCATTTTCTACTCATTTCTAAAGTGTTATTATACACAATTTGAGAGATATACACAATTGGTTCATAGTACTTCATTTGTAAACACATACTCTTTCAAGAGAGCATTCAAAAATCTTTCAATTCGTTGAATTGTGAAAGGAGAGTGGTGTAGCTCTTCTTTGTAAGGTTGAGATTTGAGTATACACTATAGTCAGTAAGGATCCGTATAGAATACTAAGCACTCAAGGAAAATTCTTGGAGTTGGGATAACTTCGAGTGGAGTGGGTTAGTATTTGGGTGATCTAGTCCGTGAGGCGTATCTCAAAGGCTCTTGTTGTAGTGGTTTATCAAGCACCCTTTGAAGCTTGGTGGTTAGTTGAACTTCTCAATTGCGATTGGGAAAGAGTGGACGTAGGCAAGAGTTTTGGCCGAACCACTATAAATTGTGTATCGTATTTCTATCTCTCAACTTTTATATTATTGTTATTTAAATTAATACAAGCATTTTGAAATTGTAAAAGCTCCTTGTAAGTACTTAAGAAGTGGCTTAAGTCCTTGGAAAAATACAAATTCAATTTACTTGAGTTGTTTATATTTAAATTTATTTAAGCTTCCGCAAAAATTTATCATTGTTGTTTTAATACTCAATTCACCCCCCCTCTTGAGTATTTGTATCTTGTGCATATCGTCTAACAAGTGGCATCAGAGCTTGACTCTTAGTTAAGACGTAACAGTTTAAGAGAAATGATCCAATGGCAAGCACAAGTTTCATCAATAACAACAACGAAGGAATTTCAATCACACGACCACCGGTTTTTGATGGAGTAAATTTTGCCTATTGGAAGAATAGGATGATGATATGGATATGCTCCCAAGACTCAAGAATTTGGGATGTCATTGAAGAAGGAAACTATGTTCCAACTAAAGTGACTTCTCAAAAGGTGGATGGTAAAGATGTAGAACAAGAAATTCTCAAAACAAAGAAGGAGTATACCGAGGAAGATTGGAAGAAGGTAGCTTTCAACTTCAAAGCGATCAACTTCCTTTATTATGGTCTTAATCAAAATGACTATCTTAAAATTTCCACTTGCAAAACCGCAAAGGAAATTTGGGACAAGTTAGTCATAACCTTTGAAGGAACCGACCATGTGAAGAAATCGAAGATTAGCACATTAACTCGTGAATATCAACTCTTCAAGATGAAAGAAGGTGAAGGAGTCGAAGAAACTCTAGAAAAGCTCAACAAGATCATAAATTCCTTGAAGATGCTTGGAAAGGAATTTTTCGAAGAAGAAATTGTTGATAAAGTTCTTTGGAGTCTCACTCCAAAATGGGACGGAAAATTTACCGCCATAGAGGAAGGAAGAAATTTCAACACTCTCACTTATGATCAACTAAGAGGAAATCTCTTAGCCTATGAGGTAAAATAGCTTAATCATTAAGGTGAAGAGGAAAAGAAAAAGAAAGGCTTGGCACTCAAGGCTTCAAAGATTCAAGAAGAAGAAGAATTTGAAGAACTTGAAGATGAAGAAGAAGAACTCGCCTTCTTATTAAAAAGATTCAACCGCCTTGCTCAAAGGAAGAACCTAAACTTCAAGAACAAAGCAAAACAACCGCCAAAGTGCTTTGGTTGTGGCGAAATTGGACATATCAAACCAAATTGTCCAAAGGCTCAAAAAGAAGACAAGGAGAAAAGATTCAAGAAGAAGAAGGCATACATCTCACGGGAGAATGAAGAAGAGAGCGAATCATCCGACGAAGATGAAAATGCCAACATATGCCTCATGGCAAAGGATGATGAGGTATGTGATTCCAACTCCGAATCTTCAAA
>JASCZI010122037.1:2211-18513 GCA_036250425.1 Stylosanthes scabra | reverse complement strand
CGTTTTTCTTGTTTTTAGCATCAGGTAATCGATTACTATGCTTGGTAATCGATTACCACTAGCCGTTGAAACCTAATTTTTGAATTTTGGTGTAAAGTAATCGATTCTAAACACTTGGTAATCGATTCCTTACCTTAGGTAATCGACTACCTGGTCTTAAATGACTCAAAATATGGACTATCTTATATGGAATTGAAGCCCCGGATGTTAGCTTTCTAATGCAACAAGAACCACATCGTTTGGACCTCTGTAGCTCAAGTTATCATCACTTTAGTGCACAAAGGTCAAGTTTGACAGCATGCACTAAGCTTTAAAACAGCTAACAAGTTATAAAACTTTTACAGCTATAGTTTTCGTAAAACCTTTTCTTTAAAGAACATTTTCTTTTGTGTGTGTGAGAGAGATAATAAACTTTGGTTCTTGACAAGAAGTTTACCTAAATCCTAAGATATTAAACCATCTTCAAAGCTTGCGGACTCGTCTTCTTGTCGTAGTTGTTGTTTTGCTTTCAAGTGGATCCTCAAATCTTTCGATGGTTGTCATCAATTCCATAATGGTTGTCATTCATCAAAACCTAATCATAAAAACTTTGCATGCATATTGTAACATGGTTTACAGGTTCTGAATGTGTCAATAAGAAATGGGTTGTTATGGTTTTGTCTCATTCAATTTTTTTCTGTTCTATAAACCTATTGCGGTGGCTATGCACGCTAAATTGTCAGTTTATAATTTTTATATTTTTTATAATTGATTTGAAATAGTTATGGATTTCTTAGATATCTTTCAGCATTACTATTTGTTATGAGGCTATAATTATTATAATTATTAATTATTTAATAATGCGTTGAACTTATCAAGTTAACAATGATATTGTAATCCATTCTTTAGAGTAATTAAGAACCTGTGTGGTA
The DNA here is from genome assembly GCA_036250425.1 of Stylosanthes scabra. Classification (NCBI taxonomy): domain Eukaryota; kingdom Viridiplantae; phylum Streptophyta; class Magnoliopsida; order Fabales; family Fabaceae; genus Stylosanthes; species Stylosanthes scabra. Next base: position 17,602 of record JASCZI010122037.1, on the reverse strand, counting down.
CTCTTATTTGATTCATGTTATGATTTCTTAGTAGTTTCACATATCAATCCATGTGTAATCACAATAAAATTATTTTGGGATGTTGAAAATAACCTGAATTATGTATTTGATTATGAGTTACAAGTATATAGCCACCCTTATGAACAAAATTTCCTCTTATGCTAGAATTGAGTTTATTTATTCTCACAATTTAATAAATTATATCAATTATTGTATGTATTGTTGTTCTGGATAGGTCCCGATAAGAAAGTATTAACTCCATATTTAAAAAATTCAAAATATTGTTAAAACATAATTTCAGATGATTTATAATTACCAATGGAACTAAACTTATGTTTTGACAATACTGTGTCTTTAAATATTGGTCTGACTTGTCATCTAATGGCCCCTGTTTAGGTATTTAAAACTTATTTAGAAAGATATACTTAGGCACTTTGATTATTGGATAAGTTAGAATGTTGATTAGTTTTAATAAGCACATGCAGTTTCTTCTATTTTAAAAAGTGGACATGAACCACCTTTTGCCGCCACCTATGTCACCGAGATGGAAGCAGGGTTAAACACATGAACACATGTACTATTTTTTTTTTTTTTTTTTTGGCCTACAAGGTAATTGACTAATTGTTCAATTACAAAACTATTTATAAAAATATTATCTAAAAAAATAATAATTCTCCGTGTCTGGAAAAAAAAGACCAGAATCTATTTATTTTGAATGGCCCAAAAAAGGGGTCCAACATCCAACATCAACACGGCGGCTAACAAACCGAGCCTAATAGTTAAAAAAGCCTAGAATACAAACGTGAACATATGTGACCGGTAGATGGCCCAAGATAAGGTCTAATAGCGTCAACCCACTTGAGTGTCACTACACAAATTTCAATCGTCTGAAAAAGTGTACTGAAATCTAAACGATCAAGATTAGTGTTAGTGTTATATGATATTACAGGAAAACAAGTTGTCATATGGGAAACGATCCCTATAATAGATTGTGCATCACATTTGTACCTGTAATAGCAGGCAGCCAGGCACACTAACAATTAATAAGTAATAATACTTATCCTCAATCTCATATCCTTTATCGATTTCCTGTTTGTGTTCCTTTACTTTAATATTATTTTATTTTATATACTTTGCTTTATTGTTTTTTTATTTAAATGCACATTCTCATTAATATTCCAAAATATGAAAACAAATTAAAATATAATTAATTAAGATTTTAAGAGTAAGCACTCAATTCGATCCATGACCATTTTCAATTTGAACAAGTTCACCTCTAATGATTAGAAAATTTCAATTCGGCTCTCATCCATTTAAAATTTGGAACAAATAGGTCCTAAAACCAGTCAATCAATCTTAAATTTTAACCTCACAAACCAGTTTTAAAAGTATATTTGTCCAACTTTTAAATGATTGAAGCCGGATTGAAATTTTCCAATCATTAGGGATGAGCTTATCCAAATTGTAAAAGGTCAGGGACCGAATTGAGTGTTTATTCAAATTTTAATTAACATATACTTATAGGAATTTTTTATTTATAAACAAAATAAATATATTATTGAATTAATATACGTATACCACTATACATCTTCATATATCCCTTGTCTTCTTATATTTTGATTTTTGTGTTGCGGTACACATTTCTGTATTATACGTAACTGTTTCTATGCTATTGAATATTTATATTTTTTGTATTGTAAATGAAGTGTATGAAGATGTACCATGATACATATAACGTTACCGTATATTATTTACTAATATTTTTATATTGCATTTTTTTTTATATTTCAATTTATATATAAAATGAATATATTGCGCTTTTTTAGATTCAACATTCATATTAATTCTCAAAGCACAATTGTTTCTTTCTTCTTCTTTTTCTTCTTCTAAACATCACACAATTTCTTTAATTCCAAATACACCAAGTTCCCGCATCCACATTTTCCTATTTTTCTATTTAACGTATACATATTTATTTTTTATTTAAAATAAGATTTAGTTTTTATTTATTATTAGTATATTAATAATTCATTTTGATAATATGAATCTGTAAAACTTGGTAACTACTGTGTTAGATAAATGTTTATTTTTAATAGATTAGATTAAATCATTAATTTAAATTATAACCATCTAAATTTTAAAATAAAAAATAAATAAAATTAGATTAAATAAAAATATGAAATCCGAACCGATACAATCAAAATTCTAACAAATTTTTATATAGTATAAATTTTTGGACATACTATTCTAGATGTAAAATTTTACCTATCTAAGATGTTGCCGCCCCTAGATCTCAAATGCAGCATAAATATGTTCAAATTGAATATTTATTTATTTCAGATGTATATCTAGTTATTTTTAAGAGTTTAATTTTAATGTATGTATAAAGCATTTTATATAATGGTGTAATCATGATTTTTTTTAGAAGACTAATTATGAGGTCAATAGAAATAAAAAATATTTTTATAGACATAATATTATATAATTGAATGCATGTGTAAAATATCTTTACACTGACAGTGCATTGAAATTAAATTTTATTTTTAAATTAAATTCATTATATCTGAGATATAATATAATACTTAAACACATAAATACTCTAAATATTGGTAAATAATTTTTTATTTTATTTATTAAAAAATCTCATTACTAATAATACAAAATTTCTTTGTATTATTATTATTATTAACTTATTCTTTAACACTATTTATTGATTAAGGAGCGTTACACTTCTTCTTGGCTAACAAATCTTAACTCTTCGGTTATTATATTTTATATCAATAACTTGAATTTAGAATTTAAAATATAGAGTTTAGGGGTTAAAGTTTACAATTTAGGAGTCAGATGAGATTTAAAGTTAAAAGAAAATGCACTTTCCACTTTTCAGATAGCACATTAACGTTTGTTATATCAATCGATGAAATTGAAATTTCTAAACAAGGGTCTTAAATAGTTCGCCAAAGAATTAACTTTAATAATGAATACGACAAGATTTGCAGTACATGATAGTGCCATTTTTTATATTATCAATATATTTAAATTATTGTTATTATTGAAAAACATAATATTATATTATTTTATTATTTTTATCTTTTAATTATATTAACTGTTATAAATAAAAACATTTTTACCAAAATATTTCATGTGTTATTGTTTTTTATTTTATCTATATTTAGTTAAATCTCTATCTCCTATAAAATATTTTAGTTTCTAGAAATACAAATATTTAATATAATTTGAAATTTTAAAATATTTTGAATCAAAATTACTTTATATTATTAAAGTTTTATAATTTAAGAAAAAGTTTAAATATTTATTCAATTATAAAATTGCTATCAACATGATGTAATAAAGTCAATAATGCAAAACATTAAATACTAGAAACTTAACAATAAGTAAGAAGATATCGCGTAATATTAGTAATTTTTATTTCATAATAAGTATTAAATAGTTTATATTTATTTTATTTAAAAAATTAAAAATAAATAAATGAAAAAAATCATTCCATAATTTATTTTGTGTATAAGTACTAGTTTGTTCTAATTAAGTAATTTCCATTGAAATTTTAATTCTTTTGCTGAATTATACAAGTGGTTAAGGAAATTATTAACACAAATAGTGATGGTAATGAAGCATTTTCTTTTATTAATTTTTGTCTTTTTTCTTGTTCTGTTTTGTTCTAAGTCTTTTATTTATTTATTTATTTATTATTATTATTATTATTATTTCTGGTAATAATGAATCACAATTTATTAAATCAATCCAAATTCGAAAACAACCATTAATATATTGACAAAAAAAAAGGAAAAAATATCAAAACTAGCCATGAAAGATTTAAACGCTAACAAAATTACTACTCATAAAAGAAAAAAAACGAATTTTCTATCCATGAAAGATAGGTTCCGTTTGAGAAAACTAATGGGACGTCAATTTTTCCTTAACACCATTAACTTGGGATCCCAACTTTTAGTTAAGTGCTTATTTGAAATTTTAGTGGGCATGACACGTGAGTTGCCATTTTTCTTTTTTGTGCCTCTTCTCTTTCATTTGCTTCTTCTTCGGATTTTTTTTTATATAAATAAAATAAATATAGAATTTACACAAACAAATAAAACTATATAAATTTATGTTTTTATGTTGTATTAGTAGTGTCGTGGGGTTGGGTGAGGGATAAAGCAGAACCAGTGACGCAGGGGTTGGGGCGGCACTGGTACCTTTTTATGTGGGTTGGTGCCGCAAGGGATGGGGGCGTGACTGCCCAGGCCCAGTGCCGCAGGGGTTGGGGGCGGCACTGGTGTATTTTGGGTGCCTCAGGGATTGGGGGCGGCACTGGTTCTAAATGGACTCAAATATTACTATATTGTACTGTTTGGTATTTAATAATCAGATTATATCATTTATATATTTATATAAAATCCGTAGCAGGGTGATAAGTATTATGGAGATAATAAGATTTATAGAATCAGTTGCATAAATATATAAATGATGTAATCTGATTATTAGATATCAAACGGTACAATATAGTAATATTTGAGTCCCAACCCCTGAGGCACCCAAAATACACCGGTGCCGCCCCCAACCCCTGCGGCACTAGGCCTGGGCAGTCACGCTCCCATCCCCTGCGGCACTGGCCCACATAAAAAGGTACCAGTGCCGCCCCCAACCCCTGCATCACTGGTTCTGCCCTATCCCTCACCCAACCCCCACGGCATTACTAATACGACATAAAAACATAAAATTTACATAGTTTTATTTATTTATGTAAATTCTATATTTATTTTATTTGTATAAAAAAAAATCTAAAGAATAGGCAAATGAAAGAGAAGATGCACACAAAGGTAAAATGACAACTCACGTGTCATGCCCACTAAAATTTCAAATAAGCACTTAACTGAAAGCTGGGATCCCAAGTTAATGGTGTTAAGGAAAAATTGACGTCCCATTAGTTTTCTCAAACGGAACCCAAAATAATCAGTGCCGCACCCAACCTCTGAGGCACCCAAAATACACCGGTGCCGTCCCCAACCCCTGAGGCACCCAAAATACACCGGTGCTGCCCCCAACCCCTGCGGCACTGGGCCTGGGCAGTTATACTCCCATCCCCTGCGGCACTGGCCCACATAAAAAGGTACCAGTGCCGCCCCCAACCCCTGCGTCACTGGTTCTGCTCTATCCCTCACCCAACCCCCACGGCACTACTAATACGACATAAAAACGTAAATTTACATAGTTTTATTTATTTATGTAAATTCTATATTTATTTTATTTATATAAAAAAAATCCCTTGTTCTTCACTTCTTCTTCACCCTTCTTCTTCATTTTCAACTTCTCCCCAAATTGAAAACCCTAATGGTGTTTGATAACGGAGTTTAGTACATGTTTACACATCTTTTTCTGGTTTGTGTTTGCACATGTCCTGTGTTAGATCAATAATCAATTAATTACACGGTTCAACCAATTAAGTAAAGTTTGTTTTGGTTTTCTCCTCACTTTTCTCAAGGTAAAGAACCATGCTTCAAAAAAATTTCTTTGATCATTTGTACCTTTACTGTGAATTCTGATCCATGAACATTTGAAAACTGTATAGTCTAACGATGGTGGAAGTTAGGCCAAACATCAACTTAGTGTAGAGACAATACCAAGTTGTGAGAACTTTACCATAAGCAGCACAAACGAGAAGAGAAAGAGAGGGAGGTGAGAGACTCTAAGGAATAGGTTCAATTACCATACACGATGACCACCAGCAGCGCTTCTTCAGGTTGATGATGAAGGTAAATGGCGCAGCGACTCGGATAGTGGTGGAGAACGGCGCGGCGGAGGAGAGAACCCGAGGACAGCGACGAGGAATCAAGAATGACGATTGAAAGAGGGGGAAGGGCGAGAACGGAGAAGGCCTTCGATTAAAAGTGGGAGAATGATGATTGAGAGACGAGCCACCGGCAACGAACCACTTGCGACGGCTGCACAGATTTCTTCCACCGGCGATGCAACTTCTCAGTTAGGGCATGGCTCAAGCGTGGGTGGCACGAATGGGGCTCCAATTTCCCCTTTATTCTTTTGGCCTACTACCTGTATGAACTATGAAGCAAATAAAAAATTTTAAATTAAAATTTAATTCCACATAAGCATTTAATTGACAGTTGTGATTCCAAATTAACAGTGTTAAGGAGCAATTAACATCCGGTTAGTTTTGTCAAACGGAACCCATCTTTCATGGATATAAAACTCATTTTCTTCTTTCATGAGTAGTTTTGTTAGCGCTCGAATCTTTCATGGATAATTTTTTATATTTTTTCCAAAAGAAAAATAAAGAAGTATTACCTACTTTATAGATAGCCAATTCCATCTCGTTCAAATACTCTTTTCCAATGTACAACACCTACAATGCACCTTCATCAATCAATGCTCCAAATTATTTGGTACATGGTGCCCACTATTTTATGCGTGTGATAAACCCCATTTTGATGGGTTATTTCATATCATAAATTGACTAATTTTCAACCTTTCACCACTTAAATACATGAGAAATAAGCATGTTTGCGTTTAATAGTTCCTTAGAGTTGTAAATGTAATTATCTGCTATTTTAGCCAAATTTTACTGTATTTTAAACTGTTTCCCGTTCGGCACGATGTCTTGATGTGTGCGTTCAAGTGTTTCAGGCTTTAACAGGCAAAGTTCGGAGCGGAAGTGGCTAAAGAGAGCGCGAGGAACGAGAAGATCGCAAAGAAAAGCTTGAAGGCCAAATCCAGAGCCTATGCGTACGCACCAAAGGAACCTGTGCATACGCATTGCCATGCCTTGGGCATCACGTCCTAGCTCGAACTGGACCATATGCGTACGCACCTAAAGGGCCTATGCGTACGCATCAGTGGCCAGATTTGTGCCTATAAATAGAGGAAGCCTTCACCATTTTTGGGGAGCCCTCACCATTCCTTTAGTTTAGTTTAGGGTTCCATTAGTTTTCTTTGTCCATTTTCACTAGCCAAACAATTTACTGCTTTTATTTTCTATTTTGCGTACTGTTACTTTGTCAATTTTAATTTCGAATTATTCAATATTACTGCCATTATTCTGCCCGTTTTTCATTATGTCTTACTGTTATGTTGCTCGTTTAAATTCCACAATTATGATTTCCATAAGTAGCGAGTAGTGACCATAGTGACTCGGCTATGGGATGAAATGTGTGAATGATCTTAGCTGCCGATCCCTAAGAGCAAGGGATTGGAGGAACGGAGTTAACTTCGATGCCGTTAACGCTACGTCCCTGCCAGCAGTATGGGGACCTTAAATGAGACAGACTCAATTTGGTGCAAAGTAGACTACTGGTGAGTTCTTCCTGGTGACGCGGGATTTACTCGAGTTCTGTTGAGACCTAGGTCCCCTGCTATTGTGTATGCCTAGGACATTCAGATAGGGGTTAACTTCGCCACCCTGTGGTGGTTAGTTTCCTTTAGGTGACAGTCCATCCAATCTGGGATCGGCAGTGCTCATAGGGACGTACAGTATTTCAACCCATAGCCGGGCACTCTTTAATCCACTGCTATTTTAATCTGTTTTCTTGCGCTCTGCTCTCAACAAACAATTGCAACCACCCAATAATTTCTCAACCAAAAACAAACCTCTGTTTCTGCTTCCTAGGGAGAACGACCCGAGTCCAATACTTGGTATTTTCAAAGTTGGTTGCACCTCTGTGACATTTTCTGTTGATATGCGAGAACCGTTCCGGCTGTTTGACGACGTCGCCGGAGCGACCTCTCTACCTCTGTCAGTGTGGCACCACAGAATTCGCCTTAATTTGGTCCATATGATTTTGGCCGAAAATCAAAATCGTCTTTAAAGGTTTTTGGGTTAAAATTGTCCCTAATGTTTATTTTTTTTGCAATAATTTTTCTTGTACATAATTTTTTAATAACAAAATCACTCCTTAAATTGTATATTTTCATCGCCATTCCATTCTTTTTTCCTGATAATGACCACTAACAACATCAATCTTTTTTTTAAAAAAATCCAATAATATAAATCTTCTTTCAAATCCAAAAACATCAACTGTAACGTCCCGATTCTTAGCACGTCATGATCGTAGCTAATTACCGAGAGTTACTTTTCAGTGACATAACATGTTTAACTAATTAGCTAATATGGGCCTATGATGAACGATATAAAGAGATAATCGATATCAAAACATATAGCAATAATCATAAGTCCGAAGACCTCGTCAATTGACGGATACTTTAATGCCATTTAAGGCTAAATATTCACAGGATATAGTATAATAAGTCATACAAACTGATGTATTGCCATATAGGTATCAAATATATATAAATAAGTACAGACGCATAACCATAAGATACTCCGAGTCCTGGCCTATCCCGACGGCCCCTAGTCTGGATCTCAACTAGCATATCATCCCAATAAAAGCCATATCCCTCAAATACTATCAAAAGAGAGGGCAAACATATCTAGCCATCTCGACTCAACAAAAGCTCGGTTGGTACCGTCTCAAAACGCAAAAGTCCATCATCAGCATCAAAGACTGCACTAATGATCGTTGGACAGAGCCCTCGGTCCCTTACCCGCTCCACCTCCGTTAGATGAGTCCGAAGACTGCTCGCCCTCCCAAGCCGGATCCTCCTTTGGATCCTCCTCTGATGAGCTGCTGACATGCCAATTCGCCAAAGGCGGATCAGACATATCATCTATAGGAGCAGCCTTCTGTAACGGCTAGGCTGGGACAGGAGCCTGTGGAAATAGACCATCCATCTCGGGTGGAATAGGTGGGCCCTCGGGCTTGACCTAGGCCATCTCATCATCATCTTCAAAGTGCTTAGCTAGAAGTGCTAGTGGTGGTGGCATCCATGGGTGAAGACTCGATAACGGAATATCATACGGTGCGTTCGGATCAAAATATGGATTAAGCAGTGGAAAGGTAAACTAGCGGTCATAAAAGCCGTAAATGCGGAATCGAGGCTTTCCCCAGATAAACGCAGCTCTAAGGTATGGGCCCCGTACATCTATACCACTGGATACTCAAAGAACAGTACTCCCGTCCTCATCTGCAGGTACGTAATAATAAGGGAGTGAGAACCTATATGGTTCCCAGCAAGGTATCTAACTTAGGCTCTAACCTATTTTGACTAAGTTTTGTGGATCCTAGTGTTCTCTATCTAAGTTATTCCTAGAAGCAATAATAACAGTTTAACTAACAATATAGTCCACAGTAACATAAGCAATACCGGTAATCGTAACTCATAGAGTCAACAACTCAGTAACAGACAAAGTGCAGAGCACAGAGGTATTCAAACACAACAATCACAAACAAAATAGATAAATGCATCATCCTAGTTATGATGAATGTCTAGCCTTAAGCAGACCATGAGCTCATGCTTCGGTTGACTACACGCAATCCCAACGTTACTCAGAATGAGTCCGAATATGATTTTCCACTTTCATCAGTCAGTATACAAGTTCGCACGGATAAAACCGCGTCAATCAATTGGACAGAGAATATATATAAAAGGGCATAAAATCCGGTATACAGCACAAGTGGGAAACAGTATTCGCGCGGCCGAAGTCGTGTCAGTCAATTGGATACATATACTATGAACGTCCCCACAGTATCTCACAAACATTGTCAAAATCATCGTCAAATAACTTCAATAATCTCAATGAGGTATAAGTATTTACTTTAACATCTGTTACCTCAGCCATAGGCTCATATTCATATACTTTTAGTCATGGGGTACTTAACTTACATATTTAACTTGAACCGGTTAATTAATACTACGAAAACTTCGAAAACAAAACAAGCTGGGAACCCGGTCCGGTTTGGCTGTGACTTACTAGTGGTCACTCGGCTAAACCGTACCGTAACTTTAGTCCTAAATTAGTGTCAAAACTTAGTTTATTCGGTTAAACCGAAAATTCGGTTTTCCCGCAAGTGAAATAGTTTAATAAACCGTTATCAGTTTCTTGGCCGGTTCGCCTTCGGAATTCTGCTCCGGATTCTAACTAAAACTTAGATAATTGTCATTATATCTCACTAAGTTACTTAACCAGCCCTAAGGGGTTTAGTTTATGATATTGTCCTTAGATTTAACTAATCTTTGGTCTAACCGCTAACTTTGGGTTTTGGTCTACTAACTTAGCTAAATTTTGACTAAGTTAACTTTTCGGGTATTTGTACTTTGGCCCCAACATTTTCTAATAATTAACCCTAGGCCCAACACTTTAGTACATTAGGAAATTTACCCTAAACTTATAACTAATTACATTTTAAATCCAAGCCCTAAACTTATTGAATTTACACCACTTCCCCAAGGTTACAAAAATTAAAATCTAACCCCAAACACACTTGGCCATCATGTATCATCATTATTAAAAATTGCCAAAAATGGTCAAACAACAAAGGTTATGTCATATTCAAGTGTCATTATAATAATCAAACATCAATTTCAGCATCAAAATCAATTGCCAAAAAATAGCAAAAATCCATGAACATACAAAACCCTAATTTCACAAATCCTAACCCTTACCTTGTTTTGAAGTCCCCAAGATTTCTAATTGATGAAATCACTTCCAAACACCTAATAAACATCAAAAACATGAATTTTTTAGTATGATTTGGGGGCTGGAAAGTTTCAAAATTCATGGAGCAAGGTGGAGTTCTACCTTGAATTTGAGGCGAAGAACTTGGATTAGTGATAAATCCATATATGTTGATAATTTTTGGGCTAAAAAGAATGGATTTTATCAACTTAACTTGCACTTAATCCTTGTGAATACATCCATTCATAATATTTCTTTAATTGAACCTTATTTGTGAAAAACTTGCTTTTTATGCATTTAAATTATCAAATTAATTCCACTTTTATCCTATTTGATGCCTTGATATGTTTGTTTAAGATGTTTAAGGTTTAGGGGGCAGTAATGGTTTGAAAAGATGGAGAAAAACATGCAAAAGAGAAGGAATTGATGAAGAAATATAGAAACTGAAATTAGCCAGAAGTGCATACGCACACATGTGTGCGTACACACACAAGCCTGCACGCGTGCATACGCACACACCCTGTTCACGTGACTCATTAAAAATAGCATGTGACTTCAGTTTTGAGGTCTCTCTTGGCCCAATTTCAGCCCCTAATTTCACTACTATGAAGGCATAACATCAAGGATTGAAGGGGGAGACACATACAACATTACACACATCATCAAACACTCATCCTCTCATTTTTAGTTCATAGTTTCTTTCTAGCTCTCCTAGGGTTTGGGAGAACTTCCACTTCTCTTGCAACTCTAGGGTTTCACTCTTCAATTTCTCTTTAGTTCTTGTTTTAATTGTCAATTAGGAACTTAAACTACTCTAGTTGATCTACTACTTCTTTATGTTTCACTTGTTATTTTCCTCTTGTATGAACATATAAACTAGTGTTGTGAAACTTGGATTGAGCTTGATATATGTTAATGAATGTTTGTTTTTATGTCATATTGATGTTCATTTGAATTGTTGTTATTGATATTTTGTATTAGATATTGTTAGTTTTTATCATTATTGTCATTTATGATGTTTGATATTTATGTCCACTATGTGTTTGACAAAATGCCTCAACTAGTTATGGAGTAGGTTTTTATTTTTGGCTTTGAGTTGAGATGTTTAGTCACTTGAGTCACAATTGTGTTGACTGATTGGTGATTGAGGGCTATTTAATTATTCTTGTTTTCACTAACGCTAATCCTTTACTAAACTCAATTAGTAAGTGGATTAGGACTTGTGATTGAGATTAATTAAAACCAATTGACATTCCTCAATTCTTAGAGGTTAACTAATTGGCTTGCTCTTGGATATTGCCTTAGATTTTAGTTAGTGACAAAGATTGTGACTTAACTCTCAACCTTAATCAAGATCTTTATTAGAATTTGAATTCAATCTATTTTAATTGCCTTGTTCATTTACTTCTTTGCAAATCTTAGGTTAGAATATTAAATTAAACAACCTTTTCACTCATAGCCAATAGCAATATTTTGTTCAATTTATAGGGAGAACGACTCGAGATTAATACTCTCGGTTTGATTTTATTTGAAACATCTTTTGAAACTAAATTTGATCATTGTCAATTACCGGTTGAGCTAACTACAATGTAATTGTGTTTTTGAACATGAAAATTTCCAACCGGTCTTAGAGAGTGCATCAATTAGGAACCTTGAAAGTGTTAGTAACTTGAATCCTAGAACAAAAAACAAAAAATCAACCCATGTTCTTGGGCCACCATGGCCGAATTCAAGGAGAAAAAGAGCTTAAAAATTTTGAGCTCAAATGAAAGAAAGAAGACCACCATTAGAATCAAAACGAAAAACTGAGTCAGTTTACCAGTTTAGAATTTTGATTGGAGTTTTTGATTACTAAGAACTTCAAGCTTTTTGGTGGAGCTTCAATGGAGGTGTTCTTGCTATTTTTGCAGCTGCAACTTAGTGAAGAAGGAAGGAAGGGGTCGGTCAAGGCAAGGAAGGGAGTGGTTGGGAAGCCATGTGGTGAATAGTGTTCGAATAGTGTCGAAATAGCGTAAAGACTACAAAACCAGTGTTATTTGCTCACTTGTTTTTACTTTTCTTGCTCAAATAGCTTAGACTCAGTGTAAATGACATTGTGTCTATTGAATTCTTGGCCCAAGATTCCCTAGGAAGTTGGCCCGGCTCCGAAGAGCGGCCCGAGATTCGAATCGGGATGAATCCCCTAACCTGAGTGACTTCTGTCATCCATTTCTAACAGAGTTTTGTTTTTCTATAATGCCCCTATTCTGTCATCCAACACATCAGTACATGAGCAGGTTTCAAGGTTCAGGCTGGCCTTGAGGTTGTCGGGGCAAATTGGGCCGAATCGGCTGCTTTGAGGGCTTCTCGACATAGCCCTGGTTTGACTCTGGTTCACTTGGTTGAACCAGTTCACTGTCAACCAACCATTGGTCAAACCTAGTTCACTTGGTCAACTAGTCTTGACCAGTCATCACTGGTCAATGCTGGTTGAAGATGAATACCCAGTCTATTCAATGCTATGCATAATGAGTAAAGGGACCTAAAAAAAATTCTCTTTTCGACCTATCTTATGAACTTTAAGGTGTATAGGGTTTCATTTCTTGATACTTTCAATTTTTTTTAGTAGTTCGATAGAGAGTCCATTAAAATTAAGTTGATCTAGGCCATAAGCAGACATACGTTAGGATAGTCCCTTCTTTGAAACACTCACCGGTCAACACCGGTCAACTTTTTTATAGCTCCAGCTCGTCACAGGAAACCAAATGGTGATTCACGGTTTTCGCGAATTCGGACCACAGAAAATTTCTGCGGGCCAATCTTCAAGCAATTACGAAGAAAATACTAAATAAATAGGAAATCTATGATTATTAACATACATGGTATTACATTCTACCCTCCTAATAGAAAATTTCGTCCTTGAAATTTCAGTTACCTGTAAAGAGATGAGGATAATCCTTGCGCATATCTGCTTCTAACTCCCACGTATACTCCTCAGCTCCGGTCGATCCTCATCCAATCTTGACTAATAAAACCGACTTCCCTCGCAACTGCTTAGTATCTCTATCCACTACCTTTGCTGCCGGCAAGTGAAATGTCATGTCATTTCGTAATTGTATTGACTCAAGCTCTAAGACATGACTATCATCGGGATTATACTTACGAAGTTGCGAAACATGGAAGACATTGTGAAGATTGGACAGGTGTGGAGGAAGGGCTATCTGATAAGCTACTGGGCCAAATCTTTTAAGGATCTGGAAAGGTCCTAAGTACCTAGGTGTAAGCTTCCTAGCTTTTATGGATCGACCTATACCAGTAGTAGGTGTTACTTTAAGAAAGACATGATCGCTTTCGTTAAACTCTAAAGGCTTACGCCTTTTATCAGCATAACTTTTCTGTCGGCTTTGAGCCATCAGCATCCTATCACGAATTTGTTTGATTTGCTCGGTAGTTTCCTGAACTAGCTTGGGTCCCAAAACACTCGCTTCTCCCGCTTCATGCCAACACAACAGAGATTTACACCTCCTTTCTTAAAGAGCTTCGTAAGGAGCCATCCTTATACTCGTATGGTAACTGTTGTTGTAAGCGAACTCTATCAGAGGTAGATACTTGTCCCAACTTCCCTTCTGATCCAACACACAAGATCGTAAATATCTTCTAAAGTCTGAATCGTTCGCTCCGATTGTCCATCGGTCTGAGGGTGATAGGCTGTACTCATATACAGCTCGGTAACAAACGCCTTCTGAAAAGCGAAATTGGGCCGAATCGGCTGCTTTGAGGGCTTCTCGACATAGCCCTGGTTTGACTCCGGTTCACTTGGTTGAACCGGTTCATTGGGTAACTTAACCATTGGTCAAACTCAGTTCACTTGGTCAACCGGTCTTGACCAGTCATTGCCGGTCAACGGCGGTCAACATTTTTTTAGCTCCGGCTCGTCACAGGAAACCAAATGGTGATTCACAGTTTTCGTGAATTCGAACCACAGAAAATTCTACAGGCCAATCTAAAAGCAATTACGAAGAAAATATTAAATAAATAGAAAAACTACGATTATTAACATACATGGTGTTACATCAACAACCAATAGTTTTATTCTTCTTTGATTCAACTAATTACTCATACCCATTTGTAGTATTTTTAACTCATGTAGTGATTTTGCCAATTAACTTGGTGCTATTAAGCAGTTTTAAAAAAAAATTGTCATTCACAAAAATTAATATTATTGGATTTAAAAAAGTTTTTTTTTTCTTGGTGGTATGGTTGGTGGTATTATGGAGAGTGACGTAATGGTGGTAGAAGTAATGTAATTTTTAGAGCAATTTTGTCTTTAAAAAATTTGTGATCGAAATTACGATTTTAAAATATAAATAGACGTTAGAGACAAATTTGAACACAATAAAAATGATTTTGATTTTCAACCAAAATCATAGAGATAGATCAAAATATAGTAATCCTATTTTGTAGTACAATACATATTCATTTTATATGTAACATCCCAATTCCTAGGCTGCAGTACTAGTAATTGAGAGTTACCCTTCAGTGACCTCTAAGACCTTAGCTTATTATGATTATAGGTATATAATATGAGCCTGTCGCATTAAACGTAAATCGTTTACTAATTGAAATACACATACATGCATATATACATAGCCAAGGAAAATAATACATAATTGTAGCTAATAATAATACATATACATTATATAGACTCTTAATATTCATACTAAGCACTGAGCCCTGGCTCATCCTGGCAGCCCCTAGTCTGGCACTCAGGCTTCTAACAAAATACCTAACCCTCAAAAGTACTACAAGGTGAGGGAAAGACTCTATCACAAACCAAAAACGTAGAAATTTTCTTCATTGGTCTTA